>VUYV01000411.1:241764-278037 GCA_008711295.1 Anarhynchus alexandrinus | reverse complement strand
AAAAAAAAATCCCCTTGCAATGTCCTATCCCCCCACCATTAAATTTTCTGTTCTTTTTCGCTTTGGCAAAGAAATTGTGAAGGAATGCAAAAAACTTTTATTAGGTGTTTATTATCAATTACCATATAATGAAAAACAGCAAAGTTAATGGAAAAAAGTTATCCCTGGATTTTGTTTTAGATTTTCCTTTTCCCATGGGAAACCTTATAAGAGGAGGACAAAGAGGAAGCAATCTGCGAGGTTTCTCAGATGGTTCCAGCGAGGCTGAAACAGGGAGAGAGTTATTTTCCACTCCCTCCCTCGCTGAACAACTGGGGAATCTGACCCCTGTATCTTGTAAGCTGTGCCAACACCACAGAAAATCAGGTGTATTCTTCAGGAGAAGAATTAGTTCAAGCTTACAGGGCTTCCTCCACTAGCTGCTCGTGAAGACCAAAGCATAGGCAAAGCTATTACGTTAGGCTGGCTACCAGTGTCACAGGCAGCAAATGGGGGAGGCTGCTGGTTCCTCCTAAATTCCTCCTTTGGTAAATGGGTGAGAAGGGTGTTAACAGGGGAAGAACTGCATAGATCAAAGGCTCCATCCCCCCAAAAACCTTCCTTGTGATGCCTTTTATGTTAGTTTCTCAATTAATTTGAGGGATAGATTGCAAGTTATTAAATCTGAATCTCTCTTGGATGTTTTGCTAGGAGTGTGTTTGCTAAATGCTGTGTTTGCGTGCACTGTCCTAACCTGTGCTGCCATTACTATAAAGACAGCTACAGGAAAACGAGTTGGGCATCTCTCCCACAAGAGCAAATCACGTCCTTAAAATACATCATTCTTTGTTCATGCATCTCATCTTGGAGATTCTTGTGATACCGCAAGCACAATTTCAAGGAGAAAACAAACACCTTCTGCGCAGATGAAAGGCTATATGATATACAATAAATTCCTACATTGCAGATCACTCAAAGAATGCCACAATAACTACTAGTCCAAAGTGCTTGTGAATGGCCATATGGCTACGGGAGTATTATGGTGCTACGTATGATACTAAAGCTGATACAAAAATATCATCTCTTTCATTGGAAAGTTTAATGTTCAGCCTTTTGGGTTTTTAATACTAAATAGTTAGAGTCCAATAATCCTGTGTAAGAAATGAATGTGTTTTGGAGTTTTATGTAGGATAGAATAAGAAGTAGAGAAGATCAAGCTCAATTGGCACTGATACCTTTATACACACAGAAGGTGAAATCTGATACTAATTGTTAGGCACACCAAGAGGGAAAAAGCAACACAATTATTACTACATTGTGGGGACATTTTATTTCACATGCCAAGGTTTGAGTACAGCTGAGTTCCCTGATGTGAAAATGTCTAGAAGGCATGGTTTACTTCCCAAGAGTTTTACTATAGGCAATAAAAATTTTGGCATGATATCCAAATGGTATTTTATTTTTAGAAGTGGTAAGAGGTCCATATGTATTCCTTATCATATCTATATCCAGCATTATTATCTTCGGGGTGAAGGGTCGCAAGCCGTCATTAAAAATAAAATGTCACCCTAAACTTCAAAGTCTACAAGTCATTAAGAAGTCATCTCTCATCATGGGTTTCCTCAGCTGTAATAACATAAGCTACATATTTATTTTTTTTAACCCTTTATTCCAGTCTCGGCAGTTCAGAAAACTTACTTCTCTGCTGTGCTTCATGGCCTGGTCAACCATTAATCAGGTCAACCAAGATCAGCAGAAATAAGTGATCTCTATTCTAAACTTTTTGGGAACTCACCTGATCTCAGTTTGCTAAAAAACCAAAAAAGACTGATCTCATTCATCCAAGCTTTCCTTCTCTCATCTCACTTGGGAAGGGTATCCCTTTGCCTATTTCCATCAGCCATGACAAGCTACTTTTTCCTTGGACATTTGGATTGGAAGAAAGATTGTTAGAAGTACCATCTAATCACAATTGAATGATAAGGAGAAAGAAAAAAAAAACAGATAAGGAGGGGAAGAGAAAAGCAATTAAGTGATTGTAGGTGGGCGCCAAACTGCGAGTTTCAGTAACTTGAAAGGCAATAGTGTCAGACTTGCAAGGAAGTGGGGGGAATCACAGCCCTGGTGGGTGGTGCGGGGAAGCTGGGAATACTGGGAACCAGAGCCGTGGTGGGAGGCCAACGCGTGGGTTGGCGTGATCAAAGGCGCTTGGTTCCCACTGCAAGCGCCCTGACAGGAAGCAGCTGGGGCTGGGAACGCTGCTGGAGGAAGGCTGCTTGCAATACGGAGAGTGCTTTGGTGACCAAAGGACTTGTCTCATGGTCCCTGGTGAGCCTCCGGTGCTTGCTGGGGAAAGGAAGTGTAGTGGATACTCTCCACCAGCCTTAGCTGTTCATTACATCTGTTATCAGTGGCTTTATTTCCACTTCCATTTGTATGGTTTTCTCCAAGACAACTAATTTAAACTTTGCCATTTTTTGTTAGACTCTTACACAACTCAAACTAATTCATCACTAAATTTCTTAAGGAGATGTTCTTTCCATCACTTAGAAAATCTTTCTCAGTTCTCCCACATTAGTTTTTACATTTCACAAGTGACTACATTGCCTCCTTGACTCAAATTTCCTGTAGTCATTAATAGCAGTGGTTTGACACCTGGAGATGCTGGCACTGGGAAAAGTGTAGAGCGGCAAACTCAACCAGTTTGAGCAATTTAAGGCACCTACTTTTGCTCTCTTTAAAGATCACAGGCTCCACACCTCATTTCCAAAACCTGTTCTTACTCTCAAGAAACTCCAAGGGTACTGAGCACATTTCCTCACTTTCAACAGACCAGGTAATTTTTGTAGGTAGTCAGTGGCAAACAAGTTCCCCCAGTGAAACAGTGAAGAAAGCACCTACCTGCTTTCAGGTACCACAAGCACAGGGCAGTTCCTCTAGCAAAGCCAGGGGATGGCACGTCCCACCAATTCTCCAACAAACATCAAGCAAAGGCAAGAAAACAAGGCAAGGTCAGGCTCCAGAAAAAAAACAAAGAACAAGTCAGGGCCAGAGCTGGAGATTAAATAGGTCTCCAGGCCAATGGCCAGGGCTGTGGGTGGGGGCTCCAGGTGGGGCTGGTCAGGGCCATTAACACCTATTAGTGCCCCTCAGGCCCTGACACTTGCAACTGTAAAAGGAAACTTGGTGTGAAGTTTCACAGCACATGATAAGTCTCGAAAAATCTAATCTGAACAAACTGGCATTCTTGGTCCTAAATTTTAACCAAAAATGAGCACCAAGAGAGTTACCAGTCAATCTTTTAAGAAACAGCAGCTTCAAAACCCAGAGCAAAGAAGTAACGAATCAGAAGACTGAGTGAAAAATACCTAAAACAAGACAAGTCCCTCCCATCAGATCATATCATACCTTAAAAATCGTGTATTACTTAACTGTTCAAAAAAAGATAAACAATGCTATATTTATAACATCTTATATATGTGTAAATTCCTGAGACAGACCTATTGGCTAAATAAATTCCTGCATTTTTATTAAGGAAAACTTTTTACAGCTTTTATACACTATGAAGAATGATCATAGGAGTATCGAAGGTTTTGAGGTGACATAATACAAATATAGGCATTTATAAATTCAGAAACTAATTGCTTTCATTACTGTGTTGCAAAGTTTGTAATGACCAGTTTCAGCACTGATTCTTCTTAAATCACAGTGGAATCTAGAAAATGCAGTGAGACCTTGAAATGTCAGATATGGTCAAATCTGGTGACATGGTTTCCATTTGGGTGACTCAATCTTTAAAATTTTATTTCTATAAAAATTTCTTGAAAATGTTAGAAGTACAACTCCTAACAAACTCCATAGTTTGGGGTTTTAGTACAAATCTCCTTTTTTAGATTAACAAGTTACTTCTAATGAGGATGGCAATTAGCCACCTCTTTTGCCAATTCAAAGGGCCATGGAGCTCAAACACCATTTCAGACACGTCAAACATCCTTCGTGTTCCAAAACTAGGTATGTCTGTACATCCTAGACCTTTATTAGAAATAGTATTCATAAAGAGTGATAAATCACAAATTATTAACCTCCTCAGCTTTGGAAAATTAAAAAAGATTACACAGTTTTAGTTAAAAACAATAATAAAATTAAAATATTCATCTGTGTCTTGATTTAATTTTTATTTCTTTCAAATCTGAAGTAAAATGCAGATTTAATTTTAAAGGAATACTTTTCTTACAAATTTTGTAGCTGTCATACATGTCTAATTGATTAAAAACAAAAAATATATGAAAGAAATGAAGTTCTGTAGCAGCTTTGGGGGCTAGATTAGATCTCAAGATGAACAAATAGTAATAATAATGAAATAGAAATGCTAACTATCTTTCATTATACAAGTTTCATTGTCAAATTAATAAGAGTACTGATTTTTACACAGTTTGGAGATCTTTCTTCAGGAAAGAAAATAGGTTGTTATCAAAACCATCTCTAGCAAAATTTAGAGCTGTAATTACAAATACAAACTCAATTAAGAACGTACAATCAAATTAAAGCTGTGTATCCCGTAGCCCAAAGTTATTGATGGATGCTGTCTAGGCACGTCTCTAACTCTTCATCTCAGCTGTACCTGGGGGACATCATTCTTAACTGAAGTAATTCAGACTATTTCTAACCCAGGAGATCTTTCCAGGGAGAGAGAGTCCCTCTCAAAATCCTAACCTCCCTAGAGGAGCGTGCCTATTGCCGCAGGCGAGCTTCAGGCCTCGTGCTGGTGTAAACCCTTTTATTTGGCCTTATTTGACTGTGTGTATTCACGTGCTTGTCAAATCTATAGTCACTGTTTAAAACGCTTGGGAACTGTAATCGTGTGACAATGTCATGGCAGCCACAACAACCCCTTATCTGGGAAATAAAATTATCAATATGTATATATTATGGGTCAAATTCACAGTGCATAAAAATATGTAGCAATATGTCAAAGGAGGCTGATTCCCAGTATTGTAGTGCAACATGTGTTTACGTTCTTGGATGCCTGTCCAGTTTTATGCCTTGCATTATTTATTCCTTTCTTCCCCCCGCCTCCCCCCTCCCCCCAGTTAGAAACAAAGGGAAGAAGCAGTATCATGTAACCAATTAGCTCCTTGTGGACCATAAACAAACGCCCCACAGATGGTTTGCAGACCGCTGTAAGTTATATTCTTTCCACTCCACAAATCAGTGCCCCTCCACACACACAAGAGGCAGAAAGTTCTCAGGGAGCTTTCAGGAGCGCTGTTTCCACATGGCATCTTCGCTGTGCCGCAAACACGAACAGGAACGTGGCACGGTCGCACGCCACTCGTGGCTCCATCCCCTCTCAGAATACGAGAGGTGCACAACACCACGGATGCCGGCGGAGTACCACCCCGCATCCAGAGCCTGGGACCAAGCGCTGCAGGTCGCTGGTGCACACGACTCTGCAGGCAGATGAGGAGCTTGCTGTATGCATACATACAGCCTCTTATGGCTCCCCTCTACTTGTTATATATACCCTTGTCTTCTGCTTCCTTTTTATTTTAGTTGAGCTAAGAGTACCACACTACATCACAGCAGGATTGTGCCCCTTGCACAGTCAGCTACGTGAAGTAATATGGGGAGGTGTTAGCACTTACCTCCATTTCAGTTCAGTCTGACTTTGCCAGTTATTTACAGTGACAGCACAAAGGGTTCAAGGTCAGAAAAGGTATCAGTAACTAACCATACATAGAGCTATTAAAAGTGAGAAAAATCTTGTGTCATCAATTCAGCATAGGCAAGTGGATCAAGAAAAAGTAATTTCTGGCCATTTCTGAAAAGAAGCAGCCTTCAAGTTCGAGGGTAATGTTCTTTCCACATTGCTCTTCAAAAGGAGAAGATGGCAGAACAGGATCAAAGATTTGCACAGCTATTGCCCAGCATTGCCACGCGAGGACTATCTTCTCTCCCTACAGATTCCACTGTACCCAGGGAGGAAGCCAGTGCTTCAAAACCATCAAGTTTTCTCATTTATTGATTTCACTCAGGTCAGAATTTGTCCTTATAAACATCAAAATTTCAGTTTGTTTCTATACCCGACATAGTTTTCTTTAATAGCGGTATTGTACCCTTCTCTCTCACAAGTAAAAATAATCTGAAAAATATTTTCAGTCCCACTGCAAGAGCTATTGCTTTAACTCTCACATGTCTAATCAGTATTCCTAAAAGTGCAGAGACATTGTGCATAGATGTATTATAAAATGAACCAACCTTTCAAGGGAAACATGTCAGGATTTGACATGTACAAACATGGGAACTTTCAAAGTTGTGTGTTGGGTTTGGGTTCTTTTTTGCTTTAAGCTGGCTTCTGTCACCAATTCATCCCGCATGCGGTTCTTGGGTAAGCCACCTTTTTGTTGTTGTTTTTTTGTTCCTCGAAAAGAAAATCTATGTACCTATCAATCTATGCACAGTATCTATTTAATCTATGGCAACGATTCAACTTTTTTGTACGCAGCTTTCAGTTATTCACTGCTTGCTGTCAAGACCAGTGCATGCCTATCAGTTTCTATCAATGCACAGTGGATGAATATGACATTGCATTTTTCCCGATGTCACCAGGTTCAGTATGTAATAAAAGCTCAGAGTTTAGGCTAAATCATGGTAGCCTGGGCTCAGATTTACATGAAGCTGCTCGGAGGGAGGATTCGGGGGCCCTTTCGGAGCACTGCCGTAGCATGCTGCTTGTGCTTTATTCCTTGGACGCAAAGAAAAGTTTTGGTCTGGTTATTTGGGGCACGTAGGACCCAGGTAGAGTGCGTTGGTGTAAAGGGTGACAATCCTGTTTCCTCCCTCCCTAAACAGTCCAGGACAGAGGGGCAAGTGCCGTATGCTGGGTGTGCTTTGGTCTAGCTCTGCCACAGGGGCAACACTCTGCTTAAACTTTACGCCTTATTCTTCTGCGGACTAAAATACTTCTTATAGGTTAGTTCACAGGGCTTTTGTGTCTCTGCTGTAAACTCATTCTGTTGACTTGCAGTAAGCGATGACCTTTTTGTCAGTTGCTGAGATCATAATTAAATAAACATTACATTCCTATTTTAGGAAATCCCTCCAGTTCAGTCTCATTATATTGGGCCAGGATAGCTTGAGGATACTCACACAGGTGCAACTTCAAACAAAAATCTATCGATATATCAACTTCCCGTCATTATTTGTTGCAATATTTCACTACACCGAGTAAAACAATATGGATTGCAGAGATGATCACTGATGACTGTGTTGATAATTTCTTTAATAAAAGGTGTAAAGTTTAATAACTGTCATTCCAAGCATAAATTACTCCTGTTGTTTGATATGCGTTAAGCAAAGATTGTATCTCAAACTGGCCTTATTTATTTAATTGTTGCTTTGCTTTNTTTATTTTTGCTCTCCAGAAAACCAGTAAAGTCATTACACTAATTGAGGAGAGTCGTTTGGAGAAATACTGTAGGGAATTCTGATAGAACATTTAATTACACATAATTAAAATAAAGATGGTAAAACTCATTTGGTTGTAGCTCATGTGGTATTTAAGCTATGGAAAGCGTAGAAAGTGAAGAGTAACCCTTCATTGTGCTGTATTTCTAACCAAGGTCTGTGGGACTCACTGCTCACCAACTAATGCAGGTCAGGTAGAAGCAGGAAAGTAAACCAATAAGACTTATGGCCACCTCCAGTTTGAAAACAGGATGCATGAACTACCACTTGATGCAATACAGAAAGGGCCTTCTAAGGTTGAATCTCAACTTGACGTGCAACAATTCACACCGCTTTTACGCTAAGTAGAGAGGATGGTGGATGCCATTTAAAATAGCTTAAAGGATAACATCTAGGGAAAAGCTGACAGCAGATTTTCCTGCTTCCAGGCATCCTTGTTTAGTAGGTAGTAAGCCTTGTGGCTTGCTTGCGCTGGCAGATGTATGCAAAGATGCAGTTCTGGAGCATACAGCACCTGAACAGTTGCATCAAGTGACTATACTGTTAGACTATTCAGTACCACAGAGAAATTAAATGATCAGAAATCCATCTGTTGTCATGAATGTCATGCTTTAATATCATTCCTGTAGTCAAACCAATTTTGTGATGTAAATAAAAATACTTATTAGATGTATTGTTATGTGGCATGGATTCATTCAAGATTTGACACAATGCACTCAAACCTAGTCTTCATGAATATGGACACTGTGAATGCGCTGCGCTTTATAATAATGGGGCCTTGTATGCTATAGATTTGAAAGCTTGCTTTGAACTCCTTGAGTTTATATAGTGAGACAGATTATTAAGAAAGCAGAAATGAGAACAAGAGCAAAAGGGGGGGAATAGGATCTTCTGGCACGATTCAGCAGCAGTTACTTTGTCTGCTCAGTCTATGATTTCTCAAGATTCTGTTTTTAAAACCAAACTTTCCTAATCTGGTTTCTTAGGGGCTTTTTTTTTTTTCTAATTGTACTTCTCTTACACAGAGAATTTCCTCCATTTACAGCTTGTTTTTCAATGCAGATCTCTTTCACAGTATGAACTTTACCAGTCAAAGCTCCATAACCGATTTTTGTCATTCTGTGCCTATCTCACACACGTCCCGTAAAGGAGATGTTCCCAGGGTACTTAAACCAGCTATAGGAGTCAAAGTTGCCTTCAGGCTATATCTACTCTAACACAAATTTCATGGAAAAACTACTAGTACTTTTCACAGGCTATGAAACAATGATGACTGCTAGAATCTCAAAATCAGAATAGCAAATAAGCAGAAATTCTCATTTCCTCATCTCCAGTAACAAAAAAGAACAACAACAAAAAAACACCAACCAAAAACTCCAGAAAGGAAAATAAAAATAAAAAATGCATGCATATTTCACTATGTTCCTAGCTTAGAAAATGTAATGTTGAAGAAACAACACATATGCACAGTATGCTTCATAGCAAAATTTTCCTTTAAACTAGTAAACTATTTGTTTTTATTTGTTGAAGTGATTCACCCTTGGGAAAAAGGAAAAAATGGTTTTAACTGACATGGAAAAATAGCGTTGGTCCAGTCAACATTTATAATATTGGTTTTACAGATGCAAATTAGTTTGAGAATTGCAAAACTGAGAATTTTCAATCTTTTTGATGTGCTCTGTACAGCAATTACAACTTCGACACAACCAAGTATTCAAATGTAAATGCTACTGTATCTATTAGTAGCTGGGTCAAATGTTCATGTGTGCTTTAAATGCCCAGAGTTAGAACACTCTTGATCCTCTCTCTTAATTCAAAGTCAGGCTATTTTAATGAAATTTCCGTGTTATTTTCCAGTAACAACAGGCTTAATTTAGTATAATTTTTTTTTTCTAACATGAAAGCATACATTTTGTAATTAAGTTTTCACTACCTAATTATCATTTCCATGAAATTGTCTGTGAAATTAGTAGGCATAAAATACTTTCTACAGTGCCTGAGTGGCTTAGAAGACTACATCTCATTTTCAGAAGAGACTGAAGAGCTCAGATCATACTGACTTTCTGTAGGACAGAGGCTTTTGAGCCACTTGGGCATTTTTGTCAATAGTAGCTGATTCAGCGTAGAAAACATCATGAAATGCCGAAATTGCTCTGTATTGTTGCCTTGTTTATTGAAGAAGGTACTGTGTACCATTGAGCTTTAGATTAGGGTCATCCATGTACCAAAACAAGACATTTATAAGTGGTCTGATAATTTTTGTTCTTTTGACAGCTGAAAACAAGCACTGCTCTTCTGACACCAAAAGATAATCAATAGCATACATTACTGGTAAAAAAAATATAGAATCATAGAATGGTTTAGGTTGGAAGGGACCTTGAAGATCATCGAGTTCCAACCCCTCTGCCATGGGCAGGGACACCTCCCACTAGACCAGGTTGCTCAAAGCCCCATCCAACCTGGCCTTGAACACTTCCAGGGATGGGGCATCCACAGCTTCTCTGGGCAACCTGTTCCAGTGCCCCACCACCCTCAGAGCAAAAAATTTCTTCTGGATTTCTACCCTCTTCCAGTTTGAAACCATTACCCTTCATCCTATCATTACATGCCATTGTAAAAAGTCCATCTCCAGCTTTCTTGTAGGCCCCCCTTCACATACTGGAAAGCTGCTATAAGGTCTCCTCAGAGCCTTCTCTTCTCCAGGCTGAACAACCCTGACTCTCTCAGCCTGTCTTCATAGGAGAGGAGCTCCAGCCTTCTGATTATCTTTGTAGCTCTCCTCTGGACCCAGTCCAACAGGTCTACATCCTTCTTGTGCTGAGGACTCCAAAGCTGGACACAGTACTGCAGGTGAGGTCTCATGAGAGCAGAGTAGAGGGGCAGAATCACCTCTCTCGACCTGCTGGCCACGCTTCTTTTAATGCAACCCAGGACACGGCTGCCTTTCTGGGCTGTGAGCACACATTGCCAGCTCATGTTGAGCTTCTCATCCACCAACACCCCCAAGTCCTTCTCCTCAGGGCTGCTCTCAATCCATTCTCTGCCCAGCCTGTATTTGTCCTTGGGATTGCCCCGACCCAGGCGCAGGACCTGGCACTTGGCCTTGTTGAACTTCATGAGGTTGGCGCAGACCCACTTCTCAAATCTGTCAAGGGCAATGGCTTGGTTATACGGATCGTTTATAATTCTAATAGTATAGTTTTTTATACCTAGATCTTTCCTCTTTTTTTGCCATAAAATTTTTTTTGACAAAACGTTTCTCACAGAAAATGTTTGCTTTTCTTAGAAACTTGGAATTTGTCATTGAAATATCAGATACATGTGCACATGTGCACACATCAACCTACACAAGAGTATTTTTCTTGTCACAAAGAATGTCCGGGCATAGTTACTCTCTGATATGCTTGGCTCAAAGTATGCTTAGTGTATAAATCAAATTTAGTTTTCATGGTAGATGCATCCACGCAGAATCAATGTAACTGCAATACAGCCTCCCCTCTAGATATGAATTAGTGGTGGAAATGCTGGCACATCATTAACGATAATATCCCCTCTCTTCCTATTCCCAAGATCATAAAAATGTGTTTCTCTCCCACTCTCATGTAGGGAGCTCCTCAAACCTCAAGGGACCCAAGTTGGAGAAATTCACTAAACAGATTCCAGGCTTGCTTTTTTTAAAGCCCCATATCAGAGTTCCTGAATAGTTTGAGTATGGTCTTGAATAATTCATTCCCAAACCTTTGTTGTTTCATCAGATAGTAGATTTCCAAAGAAGTCTGTCTCTGTTCCTCAGCTGGCTAACATTATGTCTTGTACATTCCCATTCCAGAAATATGTTTCTAATTAAGCCACATAATAAGAGTTTCCTGTGCAGGGGAAGAGATGGGGGAAAACAAATAGTTTTGAAAGTGGAAGTTTTATTCCGTTCAGGCCTGTTAGACTCAAGCCTCATTCTGTTTAAAATAGTGAATACAGAAAGAGAAAAAAAAAATTAAAATAAACATATATTTGTTCAGCAACGTGATCTGTAGACTTATTTGTGGCAAGGAATAGAATCCTCCTTCCTGAAATAAAATAGAAGACCTTCCACCAGTGAAATTTATTTTCCACCACTGGTGGATAGGAAAAAGTCCAGCAATGTTTCTCAAAGGGAGCTTCCTCGCCTGCTGGCTACAAAAGCTTATACTGGAGCGTTAAGTTAGAAAATAGATTGTTGTTTCATTATTCCATCCTTACAGCAGCCCTGAAGGGTGGAAAAAGAGCGAGTCTGCTGAGTATGAATTCCCATCCTCTGGGACTTTTGAAAAGATGTTGACTCTAAATCATCTTTCTACTATCCTGGTTTTCCACCTTCCAGTCACCTACTAACTGTTAATAGGTTTTTACTTTCCTTGTCCTTTGAAATGTGTTTCTTAAGCAAATCAGCAGATACCAGCCCTAGTAAAAAAAAAAAAAAAAAACAAACAACAAAAAAAAAAAAAAAAAAAAAAAAAAGAAAAGGGAAAAAAGAACCGTTAAAGATGTCCCAACGCCTCAGGATCTTTTTTTGCAAAACATGCAGCATGGTCTCTTTTACTCTTTCTTCTTTTTTTCATTTCCTCAATAACAGTGTTTGTTAACTAAAAATGTTAAAACCATGTCAGCTTTGGCTTGGGATTTACCACAGACAGAAAGTTCATTCAAATCTGTGGTTAGTCTGACAGTGTTTGGAATAGGAAGTTAAAGGAGAACATAAGTTATTGCAGTTGTTTTCTCAATCAAAAGGAAAGCTAACGGAACTTGCTCATTGCTCATGTGTTCATGAATAACTTATTCAGAACACTGTGTTACTGGAAAAATATCCTCTGGGCTGACACATATCCACATGTCGCTGTAGAGCCAGAAGTTGACAATGTCAAAATGAAAATACCACATTTTTTTTTTTCAAAAAAATATTTTTAAAGGAAGAATAGTTTTATTTTCATAAGTATTTTATGATCCTAATAACATTGGCACAAAAATACACACCCTTTTGGGGAGGGGGACCATGTGATTTTTTTTTTGTACCCCTGTTCCTTGAATCACAGAATCACAGAATAGTCAGGGTTGGAAGGGACCTCTGGAGATCATCTAGTCCAACCCCCCGGCCAGAGCAGGGTCACCTACAGCAGGTTGCACAGGACGGTGTCCAGGCGGGTTTGGAATGTCTCCAGAGTGGGAGACTCCACAACCTCTCTGGGCAGCCTGTGCCAGTGCTCCACTACCCTCAAGGTAAAGAAGTTCCTCCTCATGTTAAGATGGAACTTCCTATGTTCAAGCTTGTGCCCATTACCCCTCGTCCTATCAATGGGCACCACTGAAAAGAGACTGCTCCCATCCCCCTGGCATCCTCCCTTTAAGTATCTATAAGCGTTAATAAGATCCCCCCTCAATCTTCTTTTCTCTAGACTAAAGAGACCCAAGTCTCTAAGCCTCTCCTCATATGAGAGATGTTCTAATCCCCTAATCAAATGCCAAATTTGTGCCTGTGATCAGAAAACCAGTACATTAGGTATATTTTGCACAGTGTCACAAGCTGATTCAAAAAGTTTGTACAGGATAACTCAGAGCCCTGCCAAATTCATGTCACTTGTTTCATATTCCAGGTAAAACCGTAGACTGTCTCTCATGAGCTGCTCATCAAAATGTTCTGACATGCAAGAACTTGTGCCAATGAACTCTGTGCCTTGCCACTCAATGATTTCATTGTGCTATGATGAATATATTAACTGCTGCAAGATACAGCCAAGTACAAAAAGAAATTTAATCTTAGGGCTTAGAAATTTGGATGGAAGTTGCAATAAATATTGTCATGAGAAATTATTACAACATGGACACTGTATTTCTTGCTGGTAGTATTATGCAGTAGATAATATCTCTTATTTGGCCAACTAATAAACTTAAAAGAAAAGAGACACTCTCAAGCATTCAAGCTATTTTTCAGGTAGGAAATACAAATAGTGTTATTCAAATCTAAGTACAAGTAGTTAACAATTGCTTGAGTTTGACTTGATAATATTAAACAGAGCATCGGCAAAAAACATTCATCTTTCCAGAGTTTTAAATTTCTAACTAAATATTTGTTATAAGGAATGCTTTGTTTTGTAGGGTGGCTGGGGTTTTTTTGTTTGGTTTTTTTNCTGTGGTTTCTCTTTTTTTCTGTAATTGTCTTCAAAGAATAAGGAAAAATGTCCCAAATAGATCTTTGTCGTCTTTGATCTGGCCAGGAGACATACCCTTAAACAAATTCTGCCTTAGGTGAGTTATCCCCTGAGATAGGCTATCGCTTTTCATTGTCTTCAAAGGTCCTATTTTAAATTTCAGGTACTTTGCAAATATAGAGCAATATGAAAGAAAGAATTCTAAAGGGCAAGAGAATAATAATAAAAAAAAAGTATTGTGTACTCAGAGGTGGCCTTACCTATATTGGGGTCACCATTCTGAGCACAAAAGAGCAGGAAAAGGCTTTGAGCTATATTCAGTAATAGATGTCATCCTGTCCTTTGCCTTCAGTGATGGCAACTAATTAATCTTGCACCTTTTTCTATTGCTTCACCAGACAGAAGTTATTCCATTTTTTGACAAAATAACTTTTGAACATGTGCAAAGAAGCTAATTGGTATTCCAATCTTTTGCTGTTATACCAAAGCTTCTGTTCTGCCACTGTAGTAGTCTCATCTTTATGTGGTCTCTGATAGCTATCTTCTTACTTAAACAACTACCTCTCGTGTCACCACAAGCCAATTGTGTATACAAAAATACCGAACTAAGCCGTGGTTCTTCCAGAAAGCTGAAAGGTACCCCTAGGTATTCCCACAGCAGGTCTTCCTTTCTTAATGCTGGAGTGCTATCAGACTAACGACAGTCTTTGAAGGGAACAGAAGGACATTCAATATGCACATGCAGCTACAACAGACAATGCTGTGCGCACAATTTTGATTGTAAGAGCAGAACAGCAGTCCATTAAACACTACATACAGCTGTCATAATTTTGCATAAGCTCAGCTTTCATTACAGCACACCCCCTAAACCTGTATTTTACTTCGTATTTTGGGAGAGACTAGGTCTAACTTCCCCTTTAATCCAATCTTCACAAGAGGCACACCGTTCACTCCTATGTAATCAACAGTGTAAGTAATTACAAGCATTCATTAGGCATCCTCCAACTAAAAGATGAACAAGCCTGATGGTGTTTATGAGTCTGGACTGGACTTCAGCAAAAGGCAAACTGGCTGCAGACACTGAGGTGGAATAGGATAGATGCACTAGCTGGAACTATTGGTAGCTGGCTAATTTATATCGCAGCTGGATATTAAAAGCAGATGTATGTAATAAGGCAGATAAAGCATCAAAATGTAAGTTTAGCTAACCTAAAGTGCTGGCTTCTTTGCAGTGCGCTTCCAAACATCTTTTGACTCACAGAAATTAACTCAAACTACATTTCTATCCTAGGTAGAGGAAGATCTGTGAGAAGACAGAGTGTCAGTTTCCTTGGTATATGCAGCTTACTGAGGATGTATGTATACCAAGTCAGATTCTGGTGGCAAGTTTCCCAAGACCATGAACAAAACCATCAAAGGAATTGATGAAACCTGCACTGAATCCACTGCTGTGTTCTGAACCAACTGGGAAAACAAACCATTTCTTTTCTGACAATTTGTTGTTACAGAAAACATTTAGGACACACTTCTGTTTAAAATAAAATTCATCTAGGCACAGTCACCAGTGTTTAATTAGAGAGCATGAATTATTGAACATGTGCTGCTCTTCTCTTCAAGCTTCAAAACCAGAGCCATGTAGACTCAAGTCATGGCATGACAAAAGGGCATGTTGCTTTGAATCATTTTCTAATGTTCCTTTTCTCTTTCTGACGGCAACCTTTTCAGCAGTAAAATCAACTGAACACGCTAAAAGCAAAAATACTGAAGGTGAATCTCCTTGTATATGTGCAGGGAAAACATTTTAAACAAACCAAAGCTAAACAATAAACCCTTATGCAGTCAAGCTTTGCCATGCTTAATCTAATTTTCACCATTTTCTTTGCTTGCAACTACAGTGTCTGTTTGTTCCTAGAAAGTACATATAGATTTTCATACATCTGCCCTCTTGTCAGTGAAAGGTAGCTTCCATATGCATAGTTTGGGTAAGTTTTTCTCCTGGTGATGACTGTCCTAGGAAAGATCTTGTCAAGAGAGGACTTACTGAGCCCAGGCAGGCATTGCCTGGGGTCACTTTGACTGGCATCTATTCGAAACCCTTGCAAGAGAGTAGCCTACTCTGACCGTATATAAGATCCTTTTTATAACAGATCTCTGGGTTATTGTTCCACAGATTATGTGGTGCAATTGTTAAATAGGAAAGCATTTCAAATAAGAAAAGAGAAAAACTTAGTCTCGCCAGGCTTTTAAATTTTCTGTTTATGTTTATAAAGAAACCCTCTAGCTATTTTAACTATTTCTTCCTTAATAAAAATAATCTTTTTGTTTCAGATGAAGAGATACACCCCTAGGTACTGTACATTATTGGGGTCTTTCTTTTCCCCCTGTTTCTAGACCACTGCATGTTTGATAAACTCAGTTTCTCTGGGCATGCTGTACTCCCAGGGCTGGCTTTCCAAACAGGTACAGCATCCCTAAATGCTTATGTTTAGCCTTTTTTATTTTTTTTTTTATTCTACCCCCAGGACAGATTGTTCCTCATGAGTGTGCTACGAGAAGTCCCACTCTAGTTGCAGCTCTGCTAGATCCCATGGTAGAGCAGGAGTTTTATCTATCACACAAGTATGAAGGCATCAAGCCAGAGGTAAAGCCTTGTCCTGCTGAAGTCAACAGCAAAACTCCGGGGTGGTACCCAGGGTTTGGTTTTGAATGTTCATGAGCAACGTGACATTTGTACATAAGGTTCTTTAGTAAGGTCTAGCTCTAACAGCTGGAAAATGCTACAGCTCTGTGAGGTCAAGTTCACTTCTTTTACTGCAGCAAGGTGCTCTCGTCCTTTTTCATATGAGTCTATATTGCATATAGTAGTAAATAGAACAATTCTGTAATAAGGCTAAAATTAAAATTTTACAGTATGAAAAATACATGATATAGAAAATACAGTAAAATTATATAACACATAATGAAGAGGCCCTCAGTCAACAAACAGAGATCGCATCTGAACTAAACTACCCCTGGCAAAATCAATTACAAAATTATCTGGAAAGAAATATGCACTCTATTAATTCTGCATTTTGATGAACATGTTTTATGCATTTATTAAAATAGCTTTTAGACTAAGTAACATTTTAGAGACCAAAAAGAGAAGTAAATATTTTATTCAAACCAGTTGTGTCTAACATCCAAAGTTTATGATATGTATTATGGGTAAGTGATTTAAAATTCATAAAGCTGCTTTTGTTTGTATAAGAAGGTAATTTTGTTTTGTACAGAGAAACTTACTCTAAAAAATAAAACTAAGCATTTTGTCAGAAAAATACCTTAAAACTGATATACGGTCTGTAATAACAAATATGAGTTCCTCTTCTATTTTCTTTTGTATTTTTTTCAATCATAGTTAAGCTGTGGATATTTGCCAGAATTTCCCTGAGAGCCGCCTTCTGTGCTTACCTCAAGCTAAAGAGATTTGGCTGCAAATCTCTTTCAGGGATGCCAAGTCTTTACTGGGAGATTTACCTCTGAAGGTTTTTCCTTCATTTTGTTGTGAAGAGTTTACTAAGACCTGCATTGTTTTCTTTTTTTTTTGCTATATACTTAGTAGCCATCATTAATATTTCTTCACAAAGAGCACCGTTGTGAGAGCCTGCAAGGTGTAACGAAACCATCCTTTGAAACATTCCGAATAAAGTCTTGATAAAGCATAACAAGGAAGAGCTAACAGACACATTGCTCCTGTACCTATAGATCATCCACAATATTTCTTTCTACTTGACACACTGAATGGCAAATGAGTATTTTGCATAATTTTCTAATATCTCTTACAAGGGGGTTGAGTCACAGAACCAGTTATGTTACACAGTATTTAGACTGTTGTACAGTTATACTACAGTCAGATGCCGATTCTTTCCTTCTAACTTTCAGGTACAGCAGGGAGCGATGTTCAAACCCTCGCTGGAGAAACTAGGTAGAAAGATAAGGATTAGGATGAGGCTGGACTCTTTGGGAAATGGTAATTAGGGCCAAGCAGAAAGATTAATCTAAATCCAAGGCTGATATTTTTTTCAAGTTCTTTTGGGTTATCAGTAGATTTTTGCCCGGCAAGAGGACATGTGTGCCAACAAAAACACGTAGAGGAGAGTAACATGCCAGTGCCAAGAGGCTGTTCGTGCCCCTTCTCTTTAGAAGCTGTTTCACCTCCGATGCTGAAAATTCAAAAGTTGGACCTAATTTAGGCTCTGGATACAGTTATCTTAAATCATCTAAATTCTGCCTTTAACTGAGACTTTGGAGTGAGAATTCCTGCCTGAGCCCTTTTCCACTCAGTTTGTTCCTCCCCACACCACCTACTGCTCCATCTCCCTGCTCCCTCAAGCCTCCATTAGGACATGCCATTGTATCTCAATACTACTGCAGACCAACATAGGGCTGGTGGATGTACAAATAATCTTTATTCCCATTAGGACCCCTTTAACAGGATTCAATGTTATTTCCTCTGGTGCACCACTGAATTTTATATATACGAGGAACAAAAAAGGAGCTGACATTCTCACAGGATTGTTTTTGCAACACTTTAAACATCTCAGAATATCTTAAGAGTTACTTGTTCCTAAATAACTTGGAGTTTTACAGTCTTTGTAAGACATGTTTTCAAGGCTTCTATTCATAACGGTGCTATACAAAACAAATGTGCACACGTGCAAGTGCACTTTGTATGTATATTATTTGTGTATATATATATAGCAGTTATGCATTCTATACATAGAGAGTAGGTCAAAATGGAAGTTTTAGAGGGAGAGAGCACTGAATTCTCATTTGCAATTTCATGGAGGGTGAACAAAAATATGGCTTGAATGGAATACAAGCAAAAAACTAGCAAGGATATGGGTTCTGTGGGACAGGCACAACTATGGATGAGGGAGACATGAAAAAATTCTTATACGCGCTGTGTAAATTAAAAAGAACGGTGCTATTTTGTAACGTGTGTCATTTGTTTAAATCTGCATTAGCTAGTCATAGCCGACTGAAAGTTTTCCCTCCAGCAGCAACTAAAACTAATATCAACACTAATAACCCATATCCACCAGGCAAAAATCAAGATCGACCATTTTCATGCAAAACATCTCTCCTCCTTTGCAACAACAGAACAAAATTAAAGTTTGGCGCTCTCTATTTCTGCCCTTTGTCTTTTTCAACAAAAAGCAGTGTTTATGTCAACACAAATCTTGAGGAATTTCATTTTTGTCATGCGTTATTTCAGATTTTCTTAAAGAGGTTTTGCTCTATTTAAAAGTATATCAGCTGTAAGAGTTTTTGCCTGCCTTAAACTCAAAGGTTGTGCTTATTATATGTCGGGTTATAAGCCACATGCCAGTCTAAACAGGGAAACAGCGTAGGGAAAGTCAGGCAAAGACTGAGAAAGGCAATGATAGATGAGGAATAAGCAGATGTTTTAGCACCTTACTTTCCCACAACTCACCAGATGAAATTTCTTTGACATTAATAACTGCTACCCGTTTCATTTGCTGACGGTTTTGTATTATAACCCAACACCTATCTACCTGTTATTGCAAACACGGGATGTGTCTTCCTTTTTGCAAAGAAAGCTCTCAATTTTTATGCATTGAGGTTGATTAAATCATACTTCCAGACACCTAAAGGTCACGAGTCAGATTTTTAGGACTAAATAAGCAACCCAAGGCCTTCTTGGCACATGTGCTACCATCACGCAGCTGAGGCTGGTTGGGTCCTGCCTGCCCTGTGCACGTGCATCCTTCTTATACAAGCAAATCATCCGGATAAGGATGAGCTCGTGCCTACCTCACACCCGAACATGGGGTCAGGGAGCAGCCAGGTGCTCCCAACTTCTGCACCTGCACCATAGCCTTGGTGGTGCCACCTCTTAGATCTGCTGAAGTTCACATCAGAATTTAAACTATGCCGTCCCTTTGCGTTCTGAAGGGTGAGGAGAACTCTCTGCACCGCAGGCTCACGCCAAGCGCTACCTCAACTGCAAATGTAAATTTTATGTACAGTTTGTTTCTGCCATTTAAAAAATTCATAGTAAAGCTATTTTGAAATTAATGCTCCAGTTCCTAATAATGCAGCAGTTTCTTCAATGGAGAAATAGCTTTTTTTTTTTAACTAGGAAACTGTTATTACGGATTTTTCTTAATTTCAAAGGGCTTTTTCAGTCTCTCCTGATGTTTTTTTTAGTGTTGCACCTGGTCAAATGAAACATTGTTTTTATCAAAATGAAACAGCACATTACATTTTTACTCTGTTAGGGTATGTGTTGACCTAATCAACATTTCAAAAACAAGTATTGTTTCAGAACAAAGACTTTGAATGTAATCATCCTGTTTGTTCCCATTTTATTTATAAATAACAATACACAGATATTCTTTCCTCAGAATGTTTTAGTTTCAGTGAAAAAGGTGGTTTCCAATTAAAAAATAAATAAAAAAAAAATCTCACTTTGGGAAATTTTTGAGCATTGATCCACAGGGAATGATTTGCTCAGCCTTCTTTTATACCCTGCTCTGGTTCTATAATAGCTCAGTGGTTTAACGGATCAATGACGGTGCATAAGTCAAATATACTCACAAGGCAATTTTGTCACAATATCTCAAAGGCTGTTTTGGGTGGGGGGATGGAGTGGGGGAATATATATGCAGGATACAAACTGGTCTTTTTTTTAAAAAAAAAGAAAAAACAAACCAAACTTGTTCACTGTCTCCAGACACCCACAAGCCACTAAGTAAATTATTATTTTTTTCTTTTGAAAAGCAGACCCGGTTCAACCTTCCAGTAGGTTTAAGAAATACCTATTTTTGCAGTTTTCAGCTCTGAACCTTTCCCTCCACCCCGCCAGAAGGCATCGCAAGGTTTGCTCCCAACTGCTTATGAGCCACGGGTGAAGGTTACCGTCCCCAGCCCCGTCGGCGCGGTCCCCGAAACGAAGCTGTGGGGCCGCAGAACAAAACCTGGCTGTAAAGGAGTGAAAAGTCCCCACATGACATAAAACTTCCACGTCGAGCGTCGACGTTTTTAGCGCTGGGAGAGCACGAAGCGGGGAGCGAGCGGCGCTATTCCCTTCCATCTGGTGAAGCCTCCCCCCAGAGCCCGCGGTGGGAGCCGGGCTGGCTCCTCAGAAACCCTCTGCCTGGGGGGGCCTCCCCAATTAGTCCTGTAATTTACTGTCGCTTAATAAGACGGAACCGAGAAACTTGCGCCGGTAGGGATGGAAAGAAAAAAAAAAACAAACCCAAACCAACCAACCAACCGACCCCGGCCTCCAGCTGGGGTGGGTGTTCTGGGAGTTGGGCCGACTCTGGAGCAGGTACAAAAGGGGCCCACAGCTGAGGCGGGGGGCACAGAAAGGAGACCTTCAGCCCACCATGAATTACACAGCAGCGCGAGGCCCCGGCAGCGGCAGCAGCAGCAGCTCAGCCCGCGCTTGGAAGGATAAATCAAAGCTTTAATCGGGCCTGTCAGCAAAGCAGGTGTTTTGACTGCCTTTACGGTTCATTTTTATGCAAAAAGGGGGCTGGGGGGGATACAGAAATCACGGGGGATTGAAAATAAATGGCACTGACAGCACTGATCCCACCAGGCGAGGGGGCCAAAATCGGTCTGTCTTTTCATATTATGAAATATACCTAACGGCAGGCTCTTTAAACCCCGCTTACACAATGCGCTGTCTGTGTGCCCGGGACTTGCCTTTGGCTGGCTTTCCTCCTTTCCTTTTTTTTTATTTTTTTTTTTTATTTTATTTGATATGCCAGGGGCCCTTTGCTATTCTCTGGTGACGAACTGCCCCAGCAGCCACAGCAGGTTCAGAATGTTAAAGAGCCGCCGCTCACCCGAGCCGACAAAAAGATCCCCTTTTAAAGGGCTTAAAGGACACCGTCGACGCTACCCGCGTGGCCCCCCCGGTTTTAGGATAATGTCTTTCTCGTCTCGGTTTTCATCGTTCAACAGCCGCCGCAAATAAAACGTCAGGAAACGGTGCCGATGCCAATTCTCTCGCGTGGGCCGGGGTGAGGGGGGGCACCATTAGGAGGGAGGGTTGCGCCGTGGGGGGAGGTCTGTGCTGCTCCGGATTGTAGAGGTTCAGTTTGTGGGCTGAGAGTGGGCGCCCACCGCTACCCCCGCTTATACTTTCATACCGAAATTTAACATCACTTAACTCCTAAGCCTCAATATTAAGAGCTGGCATGGTTTTTAAAGTTACTTAAATCAAGTGTGTGAGCACACTGAAGTTGAATCGTCGGAGCATCCTGCAATATTTAAATGGTGGGTGAGGAACGTTCTAATGCAGCACACTTTTCCAGAAAGAAGAAAAAAAAAGAAAAAAGAGGGCCTTTTCTTTGGTTCTGCTGTAACTCAATATTTTTTACAGGGTATTCTGTAACGTAATTTGAAATATCACTGCATGGGCATTGGTAGTAAATTTCATTTATCATTTACAAGCCATAAAGCAGGCAAGAAAAAAAAAAATAGATAAAAAAGGCAAGTAGTGCTTCCCCTCCTGTAGTTTCACACAGAGTTATTCATGTCTAGTGCCTCACCACTCACAAATGACAGCTTTTCACCAGCTTTACTAAGGGAAGGATTCTTTTCTCTTTCCATAGAAATTAAAAAATATATTTAAAAAAGCAACGCCCAGCTGGCATATCCTTAGGACAGATTGCCTGAGAGCAACTTTTTAAAAACTTTTCATGGATCACATGTAAATTAAGAAATTCATTACGCTTGATTGTGATCATTCTCACTGCTGTTTCTAGACAGAAACGTTTACATCTTTGTAAAAAACAAAAACAAAACAAAAGGATGCATTTCATGACTTAGTTGCATAGGAAATGAGATCACTATTCCTTTTTTCAAGGTAGGTTGATGCCCTCTGTCTTTACAAATGTTTATGCATTGTTTTTTGACCCACTGAACTACTCCATGAATTCCAAAGGAAATTTAATGAATACATAAAAGTCACCACACTATCACCAAAAAATATAAAAAAAAGTAGTTGTGGGCTTCTTGCAAGTAATTTAGACTCTGATGTTCCAAACACACATTTTTACCTTTACCTACATAATAATTCCATTTAAAACAGTAAGATTATTATACTTATAAAATACATATTTTCTACTCAAGGCCTAGGTATTTTACATTAGCACTGGCACTCATTTGCCTTTCTACCAAACTTAATTTCAGTATAATTTCTCATGCCAATGAGGTTATTCCACGCCAATAAAATTCTATACATGCTTGCAGTATTAAGCCTTGAAACCCCAATTTTCTCAAATATTTCAGGGCCACAGTTTATGCAAGCTTTGAAAATGAACTGCTTCCAATAATTTGCTTGAAGAAAGATGATACAAGTCATTAATCATGGCAAATACATTTAGGTATGGCAGACGTTAGCTGAAAATTCATTAACTTTTCTCTCTGGAAGAGTTGCTATGCTCAGTAATATTTTGGATGTTTAGACCATAAGGTAATTTCAACATTTTGATTAACAGTCTCTTCGGAAAACAGCTCAATGAGATTTAACAAGAATTAAAAGTCTAATTCAAATTTGCCAAGTCCCTCTTCCTGATCACCTGTAGTTTAACATTCTTGCTGCAGGTCCACTAGCTGTTAGACTGTCCACTATGCTGTCAGGCATAATACAATAAACAGTAATTAATAAATAATACAACGATATTTATTTGCATTCATCTTCCACAGAGTTGCAATGATTTTTCTAATGAAGGGCATTACTGGGGTCCGGTCTATAGACCAACCTACAAGTGGCTACAATGGTCTGAGTAGAGGGGATGTTTTGGCATAAGAAAATGTTTAAACAACTAAACCTTTTGATAGGCACTGTTAGCAAATGCCTTACCTCTGAACAACATACACATCGCTTGTGGGAGTGGAATCAAACATTCCCATTTTTGAATTTCAGGTCAATTGTTTCTAATTAGTCTGCCATGGACACAACTCAGATTTCTGCCTTCCGTTAGAACTTTATCTTACTCACGAGTAATTTTGGTATTGACAGATTCTTATCTACCTCATAGCAACATGTCAAATCTTTCCATCATTTGTTGTCTCCGATAATTTCGGATATGACCTAACAGACAGGGACAAACTCTGACTCACATATACCAAAAAGCCAACATATGGGCACGAATTGGCGCAAATAGGAAATGAATATATTGCAAAATTGTAAATCAGATGGGCAATATTTCAGTATAAATCTTCAAAGCTCAGTCTTGAAGATTTCTCTAAATGTGCCCTGGTGGGGAGCAACCCTCCTCATCCCTGGCTACGGCTGGCTTTTGTCCTCACTACCCTTGGTCCAAAGACAACCTGCTTCCACCCATTTCCCACCCAGTGGGACAACGTGGCAAGAGTTTATTTTTATCATGTGCTTGTATCGCTCTTTTCACAATGGGATTTCAGTCCACAGTGGGACATCTAGACACTGCTGAAATACAAAAAATAACAAACAATAGTGCCTTCAAGCTAAAGGTTTGGTCCCCATATATTCTCAGAATCACTCAAAACTGCAAATACTGAACGGCTCACCCAACACCAGATAAACCACAAAAAGAAAACAGCGTCAGATGGAGAGAGGAGGAGGAAGAAGAGAGAGGTTGGAAAAACTTACTTACTGAAGATAATGTTCACTGGTTGGTTTTTTTTTTTTATTTTTAAGCCTCAATAGACCAATTCTAATATTCACTGCTTTCAGGTTTCTAAATGGATTATAAATGCTGGGTTTGATTTAAGCATTTTTAAATGGACAGGCAGCCTACTTTTAAGAGGCTCTGTCTCAACTGATAGGTAGTACATAACGTAGTTGTCATGACCATGCTGTGGCCATTTCTTTTAATGAAAAACAGATGTGGTTGTACCTGCGTTAGTCTGGTTTTTACTTCGTTAAGGAATCAGGAGGATCTAAGCCACATGTATACGCATACAAGCCCAGAAGCTCTGGTCTTGGTTTGCAGTTTAACATTCACACCAAACTTGCTGTATTTAGCACTGATTTGTGAAGATGTAAGATGGAAACAGTGATGAGTAGCGTGTTCTTCCCCGGGCTTTTCAGGGCTTTGGGGCTGCTTTTTTTTCCCCTCAACGGGGCCCTCCCTGATAGCTCAAGATTGCTAAATACCTGGATATGCTGTAAGACCAGCTTTTCCATCCCTGTCTAAAAATAGAAAGAAGATTAACAACAATAATTTAAAATGGACTTTGTGAAGACAGATTAATTATAGTACACATGCCTTTAGTGTTGTTTCACAGGGTCTGCTTACATGCTGATGAATATGGAAGGGGCAGCGGAGGCTTTGCAGATGTTGTTTGGTTATGCCCAGACTGTAGTTTGAGCAGAGATTAAACTTGCAGGAGCGCGTAAGACACATGGAGAATGTCAATAGCTCGTTGACACCCTCAAACGGTCAGAACCTCAGCTCCTCCTCCTGTCAGGTAGCCATGATACCTCGCTCAAACAGAAGTTTTAAGAAACTACAATTGAATCATCGCTACCAGAAGAATTGCCTGAAGATATTGATACAATCCTTAAGGTTGCTCATCCAAGCACAGTCCTAACCCAAATGGTTTAGAGGTTTGGCATTAACGTGGCAATACAAGATAATAATGATCTTAGGCTTATTACTTACTATTACCAATGTCGGTGAGTTAGTCTTTAATTTGTGAATAATGTGCTAAAATTGATTTGAATTTTAAGCCCCTCAGTAGAACCTGCATTCTAGCCTGAGTGAAAAGCTCCTTTTGAACATTACTTTAAACAGCTATCCCTACCTGCAATGGTAATGTTTAAATCTTGTCCCTATACGCTCTTCTTACAAGTTACAAGACTGCTACTATTTGCATTACACAAGACAAAAATATTTTTAGTAACTCAATAACTTGATTAGTTACTTAAACTATCGCTATGAAGATAAGACAGGATATGAATAAGAGAATGATATTTTTCGGTAATTCAATTAGTAATGATTAATGATTTGTACATAAATTTTCTTTTCTGTATATTCACACTTGCCTAAAGAATGCTGGCCTTTCAATTTTTAAAAAACCCATTGAAACAGAGAATGCAAATCAAGTGTAAGAAGACAACAGACAGTCAACACAATAGGTATATTTTTAAAAATGTGTTTAAAAACATTACATATGGAAGTGGAATAGGGCATAATATCAGGTATTTAATTACGAAGTAAGATTGTATTTTATTTGCCAGAAAAAAAATGAAGTCTTTCAGGGGTATATATCATAAAAAAAAAATTGTAGTTATCCTGCTTTAATTTCACATTTTGTTTAGAAATATGAAAATAATGCACTTGGGAAAATTTATAGTTTTTTTATTGGAAAAAATATAAAAAAAATCTAAAGCTTAACCTCTTGTTTGCTACTTATAAAAGAAAATATTAAACAATTCCAAGGGCTTTTGTAATTCAAAGCAGTTTTGAAATTGTGAATATGGGTTTTTCTGTATGACACTGAATTTTGTTATGTACTTTTATGTTTCTGAACACAAACAAACACTAATTGACAAAAACATACATGTAGGCCACTTAATAATTCTCTTTTACCTTCTATTCTCAGCTTTATCAGAACTCATTCTCAGTAAGAGAAACTGATTTGTTGTGTCATTGCTTATGAAAATAAGCATAAAAAATTTTATACTATCCATATTTTTGCCAGTTTGTTTACCAGTTTCTCCTAACACTGCATTTACTTAAAATATTATCCAATTTATATGATCATAAGTATCAGCTTTTCTAGCAGTACAAGTATAACACCATTCTTAATAGCCTGATTCATATCTATACATATTTCTGCCATATAGTCCATCTTGTTTTCATTTTTTTGCCATTATCTACTCCTGCGTAACAAACCAGTCGGTAATCTTTTGAGACAAAAAGCAACAGATATTTAAACCTTTAACAATTTGGCAGTAAATAATTAAACCGACATTTGGTGACTTACAGTTAAATACTCACGGAGTGTTTAACTAGAAGGAAACCATAATGCTTATTTGGTTGAATTTCTAGTTTAAACAGTTTACAATTCCAATCCATGTTTTACAGGCTAAAGAAATTTCTTATTTCCCAAATGGTAAAGGAAGATGGAAATACAAAGTAATATAAAGAAAAAGTAGTAGCTGATAAGCATCTATTTTAATGGCCTTTCATTGTGTGGTTGTGAGAATATTTATGCCCATCCCCTGTTTCCCAGGATCTCTTCTCTTCTGTCCCCATTAGGAGGGCTCTAAAGTGGCCCCAACTGGAGCCAGAGTAAAAGAGAGCATAACCCACAATTTGAATTTTATTTTTCTGAACATTCTGATCTGGATATTAAATAGCTATTTCCATCAGGCTGTTCATACTACTTTTAATGACAGTTGTATTCTATGGATACAGAATTGGGATTTTTTTTGTTTGTTTGGGTTTTGGGTTATTTTTGTTTGGGGTTTTTTTTGGTGTTTGTTTGGTTTTTAACCCCAGAAGGTAGAACAGTCTCATTTATCTGATGTAGTTCAAACTGTGTCAGTTTTGATGGCATTCTTCCCCTTCTGCTCATTGCTGCTCAAGGAAGAGGCTAATGGTAGCTACTCATCTCCTGTGGTTAAGAAGGTGACCATGAGCTTCCCATCATATTGCGAGCAACAAGCTCATTGGGACACCACCAGTATAAACCTCCCCTAGCTTCACACAGGAAAGCACTGGTAGAATATAAACCTTGAGTAATACACTGGGTTGTCCTTTCATTCAGAAGTAACCGAGATCAAAGGCAAAACACAGCAATAATCAGTCAATCAGTTTGGCCAGATCTTGTAGCTGACATAAATCTGCTCAGCTATTATAACTTCAAAGGACGCAGCCATTTTGACACCACAGAGATCAGACCTGCGATACCTCATAAACTGGTGACTTTCAGATCTTGCGGACGTCGTATGGTAACAATTGCAAAAACATTTGTTGTCCAGAGTCTCAGAGAAGAGTAGAGTATCTTTGCTATTAAAAAAAAATAAATCCAGCACAGTTTGGCTTACCTCACCCTCACCATGTCACATTTCAAGATGCCAGAATAATTCTTTTACCAAATCAAACAAACAAACAAAAAGTTTCATTAGCTGATAACTAGTTCACTTCAGACCTTTCACATGCCAGAGAGAATCAATTGTATTTTAATTTTATTTTTTTCTAATGTCTGTTTCTTTGTCCTACTCAAGTGTGCATACTACACGTTATTTAGAGGAACTGTATGACTCCGCTTGGGACTACATGATAAAAAGGTGCTCCAGCAAATACCCTCAGCAAAAAGCCAGGGTGCATAAGCAAAACTGCACTTTCCAAAAATTAGACAAAACAAAACCCCAGTCAGGTGACTTCAGAGTAATCTGCCAACATATTAAAAAAATATGCAATTTAAAAAAAAAAAAAAGAAACCCTCAAACAAAGATAAACTACTTAAACAAAATTACACAGGGAGGGGGGGAAAAAAAAAAAGAAAGAAAACACTTAGATTTTTTTCTGGCAGCCGTAGTTATGCCTGTAGTTGAGTGACTGAAAAAGGCTCACAAAATTACTCAGTCTTGAATTGCTACCCACATGACCTGGCTTTGGCGGTAGCGGTTACAGGAATTTAACTCCAAAACAGAATAAAAAAAGAGCGTAGAGCTGAACAGCAAAGAAAGAGAGAGAGAGATGGAGATCTCATTTTGTTTAAAATTCTGCTGGTTTTAGCTGTCAGCTCTTTAAGGCGAATCAAAAGGACTTTTCCCCCTTTTACAATGAAACTTTGATATCGCTTTTATCATTTTCTGACTACCAGGTCAAAAGAGCTCGGGTACCATAATTTATTTTATTTTATTTTTTTTTTTATTATTTGCAAAATTTCCAAAAGTGCTGCCAAGTATCCTCTTTAGCACATCGGGAATGACGTGGGGGCCTCGTAGGCACACGTCCAGCCGGGGGGGCCGTAGAGCCCAGCCCCCGAGGAGGGCGGCTGAAGGGAAGGGTTTGGTGTGCGAGCACGAAGAGAGAATAGCTCTTACAGCAAACCAGTCTATCGTCGCAGCATTCGGTCATTTCCCACGCCAGTAAATTCAATGAAAGGGCTCCAGGTCACAAAGTAAAGGGGTTTCCCATCTCTGTGAGTATCCCCCCAAAATTTTCCCTCCCCTCTCCCGCCATTTCGCAGGCGGGTAAGATTCCTCTGGCTAAAAGTGACTGGGTGGGGCTCCCTCTGGGGTTTATTCGTGTCATTTCCCAATATAGCCAGAGGGGACATGAGAGTATGACATGAGATGTACTTTCCACTTCTTTCCTTCTCTGCTAGCACGGGGAAATGGCCTGCATAACCTAATAAGTATTTTCTGTCTCTAATTTCCATCCTGTTATGCTTTGCAGGAACTGAACGAGCTGATTTCGGAGAGCTCCTTGCCAGCCTCTGAACTAAAAGAAATGTTCTGCTCTTTCACTTAGGTCCCCCATTTCTGCCATATTTTTTTTTCTGTGTTAAAAATAACTGTATCATGCATGTTACTGTCTTTTGCAGTCCTGCAATTCCTATAAGTTCCTGTTTCTTACAGAACTTTCTTGAAGGTCCTGAAATCCTACACCAAACTGAAAGTCTACATTTAAATTTAAACGTGCATCTCTCTTACTCATCACTTTCGTCCCTGATAGCCTCCAGCGACACAGACACCCTCAGTGCTGCGAGAAGACAAAATTACTGTAACACAGAACAGTACAGGAGATACCGTGGGGATACTTCCTTCTCCCCAATGTTCCCCCAGCCTCCAAACAATTTTTTCCAATCATGGTTGCTAAGGCTATTAGTCATGATCCCGCTCCCCGATGCTTGTTAGATATCCTCCGGGAAGAGTTGTGCTCTGTTCGCTGGGACCAAAATGGTCCTAAGCACCTCTCTTGGACAAACAGCTGCTGTTATCCCAATCTTTTCTCTTAATCCTGTTTCACGTTAAGGAGTCACTTTAAAAACAAACTCGGATGCGGAAGCAGGATGGAGACATGCATTTTCCATTTGTAATGTTTTGGAGATCAGATTTCGTGTCCAGTAAACACGATGCCGTTTTCTTCATTAATGTTCTGCTTGAATTAGATCCAGGACACATCCTCCTCATTGTCCCTCAACCTGTGCGTGTACTGTTATGGATGGGAGATGGGTCTTTTAACATGTCAGTTTTCTGGATTAGGGAACCAGAAAATGTTATAAACTGAATCTCATTAGAGAATAGAGAAAAGAAGGGAACTGAAACCCATATATATATATATTATATATGAAGAGTTATATTAAGCGTATGCTCATTGTCTAAAATGATTAAGCATTTTTACTATTCAGCAGCAAATATAATTATTCTGTCAACAAACCAACTAAGAGACAGCCTTCCAGCGTTATGCTGTAGATATCAGGGTGCAGTTTTCTTTAAGTTACAGTAGACTCTGCCCTATTTCAGAAACAACTTTTTTTTTTAAAAAAAAGGAGGTATTTGTCCACCCTGGAGTTCAAACAGCTGGGATATACTGCACTTGGCAAGTTTTCACTGGAAAATGCCAGTCTGACAATATCAAATTACTTTACTAATACGCATAAGTTTAAGCAAAAAAAAATAATTGTGGTTTTCCAGAAAGCCGTAAGAGAACATTTGCCGCAGTTTCCATTACCAGTGCCGCTGCTGAGCCTGAACTGCCTTTCTGTAAATTTTCTTACATCTTTGTAAGACAGAGGTTGGCATCAGTATGACAGAACTAGTTAACCTCCTGGCTGACACAACTCGTTGTTGAAAGCGCTTCTCACCCCGTTTTGAGCATGATTTGGAGAAGGCAGAAGGCTGCCTGTTCGTACATTAATACCTGCTTTTGGTTTCCAGTTGGTCTTCGAACTTGCCTATGCCTGTACAGTTTTATCACCTGTAAAAACTGGAATAATACCTAAAAACTCTCTAGAACGATGTGGATTTTATTTATTGTTTGTGAGATAAATGATATGATTATTCTTGTTTTATCTCCAGTTTGGCTGTTATTTTTCCATCTGTCACTTGAAGTCACCGAGCTATCTATACAAGCCCTTCTGAAAGGGCAAGAAATGTGCTTATCTTCTGGCGTTAGGATCATCATGACCAAAGAACCTGTTGTATTTTCTGATGTACTTGGCTATGGCTGATTAGAGGTGTCTTTTTGCAAAACTGCTTTTGTCAGTGGTCTGATTTGGTTGTTTTGTTTTAAATCAGAGTGGCACCCTTCTCCATGCACTCACATGTTTAAATAACCACTGTATTCCCTAATTGAGTGCCTTTCAAAGTAATTACATTTGGAAAAAATATATATCCTTTTTGTAAAGTTAAGAAAACATCCACACTAACTCATCAGAGTATTGATATTCACTTTATGAAAACCTCTTTAAACACTTTTGTGTTTAAAGTGTATTCAGTCATAGTTTGTTTGTCCTCAAGCCAATTCAACTCACCTGGGATGTCTTTCTGATTTTATTGTTTGTATTTAACATACTCCACATTGATCTCCTCAAAATGCAATGAAAACAAAAAAACAAAAAACCAAACAACCCGATCCCATACCAAGAAAACACATCAAAAATAATTTAGAGAATAGTCCTCTTGGTTGAACAGATTGAACATAAGTATTTTGCTGAATTTCGTGTTGTGTTATAAAATAAATTTGAGTCCCAGCAATATCTATTCTAGGTTATTTGCCCAGTAGATTAAACAACCATAAATATTGAGTGATTCCACTGAGCAGCCAGCGCCGGCTGCAGTAAATAGCATGTTAACAGATACTGGAGCTCTAGAAGACACCAGAAAATTGTGCCTAAGTAAGCTTGCTAAATTAACCTTCCCAAATCTGTTTTTCTAAATGCTTAAATTACTTATTTTACTAAGGGCTCACCTGAGAGTTTTGCAATGTGATTAAAACCCCTCATGGGTCACAGGCTAGTTTGCTCAAGCTATGGAAAGGAATACTGGGATGGACAAGGAGCCCTTCCAAGGAGTCAGGACCAGACACCCACCCAAAGGTAAGCTGGAATCAGAGAGGAAAATCACGTCCTATAGCGCTGCAACTGGAATCTCTCTCTTCTGAAATAAATATATTAAACTGGGAGGCAAAAAAGCAAGGAGAATTATGTTGTCTCCAGCCCCCCCCTCAGAAAAAATGTACACATTTTTATGGACTTGGGGAGATACGTCAACATACTCTCCCTTATTTCTGCTTTCAGGTATTGTTCCTTCAAAGAATGCCTTCTGGGAAGATACCATTAAACTGCATAGTGCTACTAAACATATAGCAGTGCTGCTAATGTTCTTTAGAAGTAATCTATCATATCTTATTTAATTTTACTGGTCTTGTGCAATGAGTCCCAGGCTCAACATTTAAGTAAATTGCCCAAAGACACTCTTTCCAACCATATGTGATGTACAGTAAGTAACTCTTCTGTAAATTGCCTGGGAACATACTGCAGAACAATTCTCAAGGGAAAAACTAGGGCTGAAATATTTTCTCATGCACCTTCCATCTGGGTGACATTCCTCTCTCCTTCCAGCTTTGCCCCCAGCGTGACCGAAAGGACGCTACCCTTTTGCACCCATGTTTGTTTGTGTTTGCCTCCTGTTGATATTTATGAGAGCTCTTTCCGATACCCTCGCAGCAGCATCTTAATTTTGGCAGCGGTTTCTGTGTGTTCGGGTTCCAAGGGGGGGATGGAGAGAACACAAGCTGTCTCCAAATTGAAGGAATCAATTTTCATTTCTGAAGCCATACAGGCTTTCATTTATTGCCTATTGACTCCATAGAGAGATAATAATTATGTTTCTGCTTTCAGTGAAAGACCATTATGGAGGACAATGCACTCAATCAAGACAGACACCAGATCTCCTCTTCCCCAGACCGCTCTTCACTCCCCGAGTTAGAAGCCAGGCTCTCTCCAGAAGCACCATTTGCTACCTGGCCAGCTCAGTCAGAGCCTTGGGGTGTAAAGAGGGTATCAATCGTTTTGGACACCGGTCCAACAAGCAGAGAGAAAATGAGAGAGTGGGCACGAGCCTTCTCCAGAGCCCCACCACATCAGTGGGTGGAGGAGCTGGCAGAGCCGGCCGCTCTCCTCCCACCAGCCCGAGGAGTCACCATATGTTTGGCTGTCACCCATACAGCCAACAGCTCTTGGAACGAGGCACCGTATTCGTTTAGGCTCCTCTCGCTAGCGCTGACGGACATCCAGCCTTTTCAGGCCTCAGCCAAGCTTTAAACAGACCGTGCTGGAACCGCTGGGCCCGATGAATCAGCTCTGTGTCAACAGAGTCTACCTCAGTCCTCATCAGCCTCAGCCGAATCGTACCCCGTAAGGCAGCAGACACCTGACAAGATTTACCGGTCACACATTACTAGGTCCAGCCCAGCACCTGACCCAGAGGATTTATCCAGACGGGCATGTTTGACATCCAGCTAAGTGTCCCCAAACAGGCTCAGTACCTCCTCTGAGGCACTTAAACCCTGGAGCACAGTCAGGGCAGAGCACTGTCACTCTCCAAGGACCACCCAGGTCTTTTCCCTGCCCTTCCTTTTTCCTTGGAAATCTGGAATAAGCAGCAGCATAGGAATTGAAGGAGAATATGTATTTTCTACTTGCTCAGTTTTAAATAAAGTTGTTAAAATAATAGTGCCTTTTGGGAGGCTTCCCTTGAGTTTCAGGAAAAAAGCTTCTATTCTTATTCTTTCACATGCCAGTTAGAGTTGACTCTGATGATACATGGTTTGCCGTTCTACTGCAGTTTCATTTTCAATGAAACACTACCATTAAAAACTTACTCTTAACACAACAGTCTTCCAGAAGTTCTTTGAGTCATGGCAGTGATACAAAAGAAGGTTTGTAAGTAGACGAAATAACTACAAACACTCAAAAACCTACACAAATTGTTTGCCATAATATGTGACCTTTGGTCTTTCAGTAAAGTTTATGTGCCCGTACTGGGTTGTGCCCAGCCCAGAAAGAGTAGTATCTCCAATACTTATGGACGTGTTTTCTCTTTCAGTATCTGTTTATATTTCAATCTAAAAAAAAAAAAATCACTAAATTTACCTGCAAAACAGTAATGTGTTCCACATATAGATTCTCATTTTATGTTTGATGATATATACTTCTCAGAAACTAAGCCAAGGGGCCCATAGCACGCGGGGTCACTCACATGAATGTGATCTTTATCTTTTTATTTTTCTTCAATTGGCTGTTGGTCAAGTCTACACGCATACAAGTGCCTATTTTAACTTTTGAAGTTATATTCTCGTTTAATTGCCAAATAATCATGTTGGCTCCTTTCTGACACATTTTTAATGCGTGCTTTCTTTTGCCTAAATCTTGTGTTTTGAGATTGCAGTTAATGACATGTGCATACCTTTTCCATAAAGCAGTTTCCCTCTGGTACGAAAGAATGAGGTAATTTGCTCTAATACATGCAAAAATGCAGAACTACATATGCTGACAAATCTTCACTGTCACTCTGCACATTTAACTTGAACTGCTGCGTATTCTCTACGAGAGTTTTGTTGTAGACTTTTGTAAACGATGTTGAAGAAATCTGTGTTGAGTAATGCAGAGCATCAGAACGTGCTATTGCTGTCCACCCACGCTGGCAGAAAGCCACGGAGTTTTCAGTTGTTTACAAATGTTTCCAGTGATGAATCTCTCTGCTATTTCCCATACGAAGTTACGCGCTCGGACACGTGCAGCGTACACTTGGCTGCTCCAAGTGCTACAGTAAGCGCGGCAAGAACCATCAGAGACACCCGAATTTTGGTTGCCCTTCAACATACACATCTACACTTGCGTTTTTGTTTCACAGATTTTTAAGACCATATGTCGTGGTTTAGGCCAAATCGGCTACTGGGGACCTAGGGGACCCCAGATGGGACCAACAGATGCTCCCCTCTACCCCTCTTCAAAGAGAGAGGGGGAGGAGGAAAAAGAGACTTATGAGTTTAGAAGGAACTAAACTACTTTAATGAAATATTAATAATAAAATAAAAAGAAATAATGAAAAATATATACAAAACCGTATCAAGCTCCCGAGATGACAATCACAACACCAGCTGGCACTGGGCCAGTCCCAGGCTGGACTCAGTGACAGACGGGAGCTGGATTCCGGATCTGGATTCAGGATCGGGATCACAAGCAGACGAACAGAGTCCTCCTCAAACGTCGGCCATTGAAGGAAGAGAGCCCCGACCCTTTGATCCATCAGCTTTTATACTGGCAGATGCGGTGGAATACCCTGTTGGTCAGTTTTGGGTCACCTGTCCTGTCCGCTTCTCCCTGCAGGTGGGATCCCATTATGCTTTTCCACTTCCGACCCTCCAATGGGGCAAACAACAAAGTTGGTTGGCCTTGGGTGTTATAGCAATAAGTATAAGCAAGAGCCTCTCTGCATACCATGCCTGGGCATCAGCTATAAACATTGGTCTTATCACCCTGAGAGAGTGAACATCGTCTGCACAATATGCTGTTCCTTTCAGTATTTAGAAGAGGCCCAGCTAAGAAGCGAAGTTACTGAACAAAATTGGTTCGGTTTTACCTCAAACCAGGAGAGTAAGGCATGATTGTGACAGCATAACTTTGTTCCTTAAAGTAGCACAAATGCCATTCATCTATTGCACCGCTGAAGCTGTAGTGCCCAAATTATATTACCTTTCTATAAGATTTTAAAAGTTTAAATTATAGGACTCTCCATAGACTCAGATCAGACATATGCTTCCACAACAAAAAAAACCCAAAAATCCAAACCTGAGGATGTACGGGGATTTTCATATCACCCACTGATATTTTGAAATGATAAATTTATCTCTTCACTACAAATATTTTTCTAGCCTGGATACAAATCAACACAGTCTTTTTATTTAGGTGGCCTAATTATCGTAAGAATTTAAGAAAGCCAGGTGGGTCAAAACAAGCCCAGGTGGTCTTAAGCCTGCCAGTTTACCAAGCTTATGTTTTCATTTTATTTGAATAAAAGTGTCCATCATTCTTTGTCAGAGCTGCACTAAGCTGGTTGTTTGTCATCATTTATACAAAAGTCAACCGGGTTACCTGTCAGTTTGCAAATATTGTGGATAATAGGCATTACTTGAAGCAGCACAGGCCTGATTAACAAGCAAACTGGTATTTTTTTTAACCTATTCCTTTCCTTTTCTTCTTGCACAGTACCGTATTAATTTGGAACTGGATTTTTTCCACACACTCTCTCACAGGCAGGCAGTACCTTCAGCTCATCAGACCACAGAATTCTTAGAATTAGCTTTTTCCAGGGCATCAGCAATCAGCTGCGTTACTACCCATCCAGGATTAAATAGAATCACAGAATCGTCTAGGTTGGAAGGGACCTTTAAGATCATCGAGTCCAACCATCAACATAACAATGCCAAAACCACCACTAAACCTTGTCCCTAAGCAGGATCCATCCCTACATGTAAAATTGATTATCAGGCTCACATGTGCCTCCCTTTCCATTTCAACCATGTTTTATAGCAATGCGCTTTTAAACATGTAATAAATCTATTTATGTGTAGGGAGAGCAGCCATTTTATTTCAAGACCAGCTGGAGCCTGTGCAA
>VUYV01000411.1:222252-241349 GCA_008711295.1 Anarhynchus alexandrinus | reverse complement strand
TATCAAGCTCCCGAGATGACAATCACAACACCAGCTGGCACTGGGCCAGTCCCAGGCTGGACTCAGTGACAGACGGGAGCTGGATTCCGGATCTGGATTCAGGATCGGGATCACAAGCAGACGAACAGAGTCCTCCTCAAACGTCGGCCATTGAAGGAAGAGAGCCCCGACCCTTTGATCCATCAGCTTTTATACTGGCAGATGCGGTGGAATACCCTGTTGGTCAGTTTTGGGTCACCTGTCCTGTCCGCTTCTCCCTGCAGGTGGGATCCCATTATGCTTTTCCACTTCCGACCCTCCAATGGGGCAAACAACAAAGTTGGTTGGCCTTGGGTGTTATAGCAATAAGTATAAGCAAGAGCCTCTCTGCATACCATGCCTGGGCATCAGCTATAAACATTGGTCTTATCACCCTGAGAGAGTGAACATTGTCTGCACAATATGCTGTTCATTTCAGTAGTTAGAAGAGGCCCAGCTAAGAAGCGAAGTTACTGAACAAAATTGGTTCGGTTTTACCTCAAACCAGGAGAGTAAGGCATGATTGTGACAGCATAACTTTGTTCCTTAAAGTAGCACAAATGCCATTCATCTATTGCACCGCTGAAGCTGTAGTGCCCAAATTATATTACCTTTCTATAAGATTTTAAAAGTTTAAATTATAGGACTCTCCATAGACTCAGATCAGACATATGCTTCCACAACAAAAAAAACCCAAAAATCCAAACCTGAGGATGTACGGGGATTTTCATATCACCCACTGATATTTTGAAATGATAAATTTATCTCTTCACTACAAATATTTTTCTAGCCTGGATACAAATCAACACAGTCTTTTTATTTAGGTGGCCTAATTATCGTAAGAATTTAAGAAAGCCAGGTGGGTCAAAACAAGCCCAGGTGGTCTTAAGCCTGCCAGTTTACCAAGCTTATGTTTTCATTTTATTTGAATAAAAGTGTCCATCATTCTTTGTCAGAGCTGCACTAAGCTGGTTGTTTGTCATCATTTGTACAAAAGTCAACCGGGTTACCTGTCAGTTTGCAAATATTGTGGATAATAGGCATTACTTGAAGCAGCACAGGCCTGATTAACAAGCAAACTGGTATTTTTTTTAACCTATTCCTTTCCTTTTCTTCTTGCACAGTACCGTATTAATTTGGAACTGGATTTTTTCCACACACTCTCTCACAGGCAGGCAGTACCTTCAGCTCATCAGACCACAGAATTCTTAGAATTAGCTTTTTCCAGGGCATCAGCAATCAGCTGCGTTACTACCCATCCAGGATTAAATAGAATCACAGAATCGTCTAGGTTGGAAGGGACCTTTAAGATCATCGAGTCCAACCATCAACATAACAATGCCAAAACCACCACTAAACCTTGTCCCTAAGCAGGATCCATCCCTACATGTAAAATTGATTATCAGGCTCACATGTGCCTCCCTTTCCATTTCAACCATGTTTTATATCAATGCGCTTTTAAACATGTAATAAATCTATTTATGTGTAGGGAGAGCAGCCATTTTATTTCAAGACCAGCTGGAGCCTGTGCAAGAGACACAAACACAAACCTCTCTCATCTAGACTTTGCTTATTTTCTTTGCCTTAGTTATTTTTTCTGTACATAATAGTCATTGGATCATCTGAATTCTCCTTCCGAGATCTAAATATAATCATTGCTGAAGTCTTATCTTTTTAAAAGATAAAGTCACTAAGTTATGTCAATTTATTATGGCCACAGTACCATATGTGAGAGACTGCTTCATTTTCCGTACACAGCAGAAAGAACGCTTCCTTTTAAGGCATAATTCATGGTTTCTACTTAACATCGGCATGGTGACCCGAGGACACTGCCCTACCAGCTGGAAATGAATCTTGCCAAGTGGGTAAACACAGCAACTCAAAAATGCCATTTTGCACTGAATAATTTAGCACAAAAAAAAAATTTCAAAATTATCACTGTCCATATTTGCTGTAAAAACTGTGGATTTTATATGCAGAGAGCTCTCCTAGACCACACGGGACAGCATTGGCTTCCCGGTCCCTTTACTCCCTGCTGCTACATTTATTTATTTTTTCCCCAAAAAGAAGTATTCAGTGTTTCAATGAGATGAAAGGTATTGGTACCCCACTCAATAAGAGAAGGGACAAAACAACGAAGGAATTATTTGAATTAAACAAACAGGAGGTAGGCTTCCTCTCACACTAATTTTCAAAGCAATTTAAGGCTAAATGCTCAGAACAATGTATGTACCTTTTAATATAGGGGGATCTATAGCATTCACATGCTTTCTGTGCAATACACAGGAAGAACTTTGCACTTGACAGGGAACCTTACACCTGAACCATTCAGTAAGAAAAGCAGATGATGGTGGTATGGATGGGTACGGGTCTACAGGGAAGACCACCCTCCACAGCCACCTCTGAACCATTTAGGCTCTGTGGCAGAGCAGCCCTAAAGCACTGATTTCAGAATCCATCACCCAAACAGACCCTGCAGCCTGCCCTGTGCTCTTGTAGCTGTTTTCTCAGCAATGCTCAAACTACAACAGTTGCACGTTCACCAGTGACCATGACCATAGGTCTGTAGCAACCCACGCCAAGCAAAGCCCAGGCTACGCTGCATTCGGGACCCACATCTGCAGCAGCACACATCATCATGAGCAAGCCACTAGTTTTTGGCCAGATCGACTCCTCGAGCTGTTCCACACTAGCCTTGTTCGAGCAACAGTGGCAGCAAAGAGCACATGCAGGAATGCCCAGGGGCTGTTGGAGGGAGAAGACGGGAAGGCAGCATGCTGGATTTGGGTTAAAGTTTTGGCAAAAGCCGGACAAGTGTTTTAACAAAAAGTTAAAGCTAAAAGTTTTTTTTTTTAAAAAAAAAAAAGACACCCATCATCAATCCTATCTTCAGGGCAAGACCTTGTGACAATTCTTCCTTGCAAAATACAAGTATAGGAAAGTATAGCAGGGGCTTTTATCACCACCGGAGCTATGAGAAACCCCAGCTTCAAATCCCTTTGTCTTCCCAGGAAGCTTCAACTTCTTGCCCAAACCACTAGCCTACCATACAATGGCAATTTTTACCATTGAAACTGCTGTCTTTGTTTAACATTTAAAAACATATGATTTCTGCCACAGAGAAAAATGAAACAAATGAGAGTTGAGGGGTGACCACCTGAAAAGTCAGACAATTCCTTTCCAGTGCCCATCGGAGCGTGCAGGTCTCTTTTTCCTCTTTCTGTATTTTCTCTGGGAAAATGATGGCCAGCATCATTTAGGCACTCAGGCATTGACAGGTTTTGGTGTGACCAGGCACAGATATTTTCCACATCTAGAGAATCTAATGTAGTATTTACATGGGAATATATACAGTCAATCACTTACATGTCAACAGTCATGGACAATGCTGTAAGTCACAATGCTGTCAGTCATAGACATAAACTCAGTCAACAAGTAGATATCCATGTTTTGAGATTCTACATTTAGGATTTAGATGGGAAAAATCATTTTAGGTGAATTAATGCTTTATTTAAGAAATTTTGTAGCACTAAACCTTAGTATACTTAAAAACCATTTTCTTCACAAATCTCACTCAAGACATGCAGCTTTCTTCTGTGACTTTGTGACCTTCTGAAGCTTACCTGGCATTCATGGGATGTGGCCATTAAAAGGATAAAAGTCCTTCAAGGAATATCTAGGTTATGTATAAGGGGTGCTGTTGATTCATTATGTAGTGCTTTCTTCTCTTGAATCAGTACTAAACCATAGTCATGTGATGAAAATGGATCCACGGCGATGCTTTAAATGCTTCATGTAAGCTGTAAAACAGTTTGCACCATCATTTCTCACTGTATTTCCCACAGTGCTATTTGGACAAGTGGTGGGAGAATGTGTGCACTGGTCAAATTTCAGCTTAGGGTATTACCCATTTTCTGTCAGAGTTTCCCTTGAGTTTTAATTAAACAAGGTATTAAATACCAATTCTGTTGTAAATAGTTTTTACAGTGTGTCTCTTCAGGGAGGCTTTTTTTTCAGGAGTGGGTTAAAGGATCCCAGAATATATTTTTTTTTTTTTTTTTAACTGCTCAATCATTATGGTTCTACAACCTCAAGGATGTCAAGCGCAACAGGGTTGAGAATTACAAATAATTTTTGTTGATTGAAGTTACAATATTATCACTTCCTTTTTTTTTTTATTTCTATAAACTGCATTACAGAATATGTTGCAGGACAAGTTTTATGTGCAGACATAGTCTGACCCTGGGATACATTTTCAGGCACAATTTCACCCTTTTCTATAACAGTCTGCATTGTTGAGAGAAGATGTATGTATACCATAGTCTCCTAGGGATCTCGGTTTAGATACTATGTCAACCTAATGCTAACTAAGCAAGAGAGACCTCTTTTTGCATTTGTTCTTAAAAGCAGCTTGGACTAACCTCCATGTGTTGTCCTTCCTGACAAAGTTTAAACACAAGTTTTTCTTCATAAATCCAGACTTTCTTTTCTTTTTTTTATCCCTCACAGCTTGCAGGCAAACTTTGGCTTCTTATCCTAGCCTAGGTGCTGCAGTATGGAAAGTTTATGTTTCATATATGCAGCTGGCAATCGAGGTTTTCAAGTCATCTAATCTTTGGAAACATCATAAATTCTCTGCAGGTTGCAGAGAAGAGGAGGAAATCAAATTTCCTGGCCTTTTCTATGAATTTCAATTTTTCATTAAAAAAAGATAGGAAACCGTAAAGGTTAAGTATTTTGTGGTAGCTTTTGTTTGCTTTCTATTGCTGTTCTTAAACCCAGTAACTATAAACACGACCAGGGTGTAGAAGGCAACAAAGGCATTATTGACAGCCACATCCTCCACATCCTCTCAATGTGTTTATCCTAATGGACAGTGAATAGTAAAGTGCGATGCAGTGGTTACAGAAATACTTTAAACACAAATTAAATAAGTGGTTAAACAACCCACCGTCTCTGATCATTATTTCAGTACAGTTTTGAGTTTATCCATTTCAGAAGTGACTAAAAAAGAAAACATACAGGGAGTCTGGAGAAAAATAGTGGTTGCGCATCCATTAATTAAGCTTCGTATTTGTTAAAAAGTCTTACTAATTTGCTCTATGATAGCAATGACAGAACCACCAGCACATAGTAATAACCAGAATTTTGGTAATTAATATTTGCTGACTTTCATGATCTTTTCTCTTATTATGATACTGAGGAGGAAACCTTTTTGGCTTCAAGGATAAAACTGTGCCAAACATTTACAGAAGTGCTAGCAACCGAGTGTTCTGGGCAGGATAATCATGCTCATTTTTGGTGCTTGAAATACACCGTCAACCCCTAACCCTCCATTAGTTGTCAAAATGTAGGAAATCCATATTTTGTTTTTATTTTTTATTTTTTTTTAAATCTGTGTAATATCAGTTTTCCCCATTTCCCTGTCCTTGACATAGAAAAGATTTGGTTCTAGGGTTTTTTATATGTGTACACACACACACAATGTTTCTCTAATTTATAAAGGAAGCCTAAGAAAAAGGAGGACTCTAAACAGAGTAGTATTAAGAAAGATTTTTCCCTCATTTACCACAATCTACAGATCTTTTAGCAAGCTTCCTAGCGATAATAAATGCAGCTCAAACTCCAATGCATTTCAGATGTGATCTAAGTAAACATTTTTGCTCCTGGAGACTGGTCTTATAACGGGTCTCTTTACGTGATAAGATTCTTGCAGCAATGCACATACCAAATACTATTACTGTGCGTTGGTACAGAAATCCCCTCTAGGAAAACCTTACGTATTTTATGATATTTGGATGCCTGGCACTACCAGAGAAAGTCACTGCGATCTATTTTTGCTAGAAACCCCCCTCTGCAAACAATGGCTCTTTAAATCTTTGAGACCATCCACGTGACATGGGCCAATGGGCATAAACTGATTTAAGGATTTTTAATTTAAAACAGGTTGGTAATCCCTAGTGGATGATGTGACTGTGCAAATGGAGCTTATCAGGCTGCCCTGCAAGTCCTTAGGCAGCACAAACCAGCCTGAGGGTCTAATATTGCCTCTTCTAGAAATGGGAAGCAGTATCTATCTGCATTTATCTATGAAGGAGGAACCTGCACCACATGAACAGGAGTTTCATTTTCAGCTGCTGATGTTGCAACAGGCAGCAATGTTTCATCCACCTCAACAGAAAACTAAAATAATTTTCGAGTTTAATAGCTATCGTCAAAGCACCAAAGCACTTTTAACACAACCCCAGGCCCCCTGTACGCCTCACACACCACATGTGCCCAGGCTGGCTTCAAATCACCAGTGGTTTCCTCAGCTGTCATGAGTTTTGTCTTGGGACCTGCTCCGCCTGAGCCTCCCCCTCTCATTCCGCTCCTGTGAGAAGTCAGCAGCAGGGAGGTGCAACCCATCACATCAACCCTTGCCACGACCTAGCTCAGGAGGAAGCCATGCCCTTGTGACCTTGAGGACTTGGTAGGACTGCTACAGCGTCTAGGTTGGTTTCAGAGTCAACCTGACCTCGCTGATAAAGAGGCAAGACTTGGAATGAAGGTAAGCACCAAGAGCAGGGCTGCTCTGGGGAGGGGGGCAGAGGACAGGCCAGGAGCTGACGGCAACCCCAACACAGGCAGTACCCTCACTGACAGAGCGCCATCCTACAGTACCTGAATGCAGCAGGTTGAGCCAGTTGCTGGTAGTGGGAGCCATCAACAGTACCCAACAAGGCAAGGTGACAAACCAGGATGAGGGTCTATCAGAAGATTCCAGTCAGCAGCAGCTGGAAACAGGGTTGAAGACACTGTTATAAAGTCAGTCCCAGGCCCATCCAGGAAGCAATGATAAGGACCAACACTCAAACAACAGCTGAGCTTAAATGAACTCCTAAGCTACTGGGGAGAGTGGGAGGGGGAGTGGGAGAGGGAGTGGGAGAGGGAGAGTGGGACCCAGGTGAAGCTGACTGGGGCCATTAAGACCTGTTAGTGTGAGGGAAGGGGAAAACCAGAGAAGTAGTTTTCAAATATCTAATAAATAAGATGTTATGACTTCTTCCTTTCAGTAACAGAAGTTGGTTCAAAAGACCGAGGTCTTGGCATTTCAAAGGTGCCTCAACAACTCTCCAAAGCAGAAACAGAGCCTCCACTGTTAGAGGATCTTCTTGAAACAATGCTGATAAGTCAGTTCCCTTAAATGTGTAAGTCATATTGACAAAATGACAATTAGATTATTGTTTTATCTATATTACCATTTCTGCCAATACAGATACATGGTTAGAAATCCGAGGGCCTGGTATTTCTAACCAGCATAGCTATACTCATGAACACCTAAAGTGTAAACAAGTTGAGAATCTATCCACTATTCAGGTGTCAAGAAATGTCTACAAGTCTACAAACATCACATCTACAGCACCATGAAACCAACAATGAGAATAAAGTTCCCTTACACACAGACAAAACAAATAAAGCTTATGCAGACAACAAAATTCTGGCTTTTTTAGGTAACATTAAACAGGATTTTTCTGTAGCTACCATTAGAAAATATTCTAGAGGGTACTTGACAAATGCAATTCCCCAGAATAAAGGAGAAAGACTGAGGTCTTTTTAGTCTAGAGAAAAGAAGACTGAGGGGGGACCTTATTAATGCTTATAAATCCTTAAAGGGAGGGTGCCAGGGGGATAGGAACAGTCTTTTTTCAGTGGTGCCCAGTGATAGGACAAGAGGGAATGGGCGCAAACTTGAACATAAGAAGTTCCCTCTAAACATGAGGAGGAACTTTTTTACTTTGAGGGTGGCAGAGCACTGGCACAGGCTGCCCAGAGAGGTGGTGGAGTCTCCAACTCTGGAGACATTCCAAACCCGCCTGGATGCTGTCCTGTGCAACCTGCTGTAGGTGACCCTGCTCTGGCAGGGGGGTTGGACTAGATGATCTCCAGAGGTGCCTTCCAACCCTGACCATTCTGTGATTCTGTGAAAGGTACGTGCCAGTTTTTATGCCCAGGTTCACTTCGATTTTTTCAACAGATTTTCACATTTCTGGTAAAAAATATACCCTATAAAGAATACCCATCTGCAGCTCTGAATGAAAGCCTAAAATACCAGTTTTTCTGGCCATCTCTTAGTGACTTCACACTCTCCTGAAACGAGCATCAGGAGTCCCGAACCCACCTGTGTTTCTCACCTGTAAAACCAGTTTGTTTGCTATTACAAAAATCTCCCTGTGTGCGACAGGCGAACCAAAAATGGTTTGGGAAAAAAGTAACTAAGAAGACCATGTTGACTTTGATCTGAGAAATATTAGTCACAGCAACCCCTCCCACTGGTGATGGCACCACGGTATAAATGACTCAGTTTTCCTTGAGCTGGCTTCAGTACAGGGAGAAGCGCTGCTATGGAAGCATGGGATTCAGTGGGAGGCAGGGTACCTGCAGGACAACTCCTTTCTGGGAAGTTCAAGTATCTCTGTACTGCTCCACAAATACAACACAGACACAATTACAACAGAAGCAAAATATAGCTATGATCAGCTGCTTTCCTTGGAGATGCAACATTCCTTTTATTTTGGTGTCATTTACAAGGATAAAGCAGTCCATTGCAATTTTCTATTTACATAAACTGACAATTCAGCTTGAGGTCAGAAAAGCTGATTTAATTCCTGACTTCCAAGTATACACCACTCACTTCAACTTGCTTTGCAGTGTAACAACAGCAGAGCAAATTTGTGGGGTTTTTTTGCAGAGATAACACTGGAAGTCCCATCACTGAATTCCATAATTTGTTCACTTGGGAAAACACTTACTTGTAAAAGAGAGAAAGACCCCAGCCTGAATAATCCATTAATTAAGTGGGAAAATTTTATAGACCACAAGCATCAAAATAAAAAGGACATTTTAGGCTTCATGGGAGTTTACAACTCTTTATTATAAGAATGAAACATTGCAACAAGGTGTTGGATCGTTTATTGAAACTAATGTTTGCATAACTTTTCAGTGGTTTGAATTTGTATTTGTAACATTTGAGCCTTAAAAGAAATAAAAAGGGAAAGCAATATCCCTCCTTTCTCTTTTTTTACCATGCCTATGTGGCAAGAATGCTGGAGGTTTGACAAGGGTGGTACCATCTATATACATTTAGGAAAACATGCTTGCCGTGGGTGTACAAAAATAAAATTTATTTGTTAAATTACACATAAATATAAGGTACAAATGTATTTTTAAAATACAGATAAAGATAATCACACTTGCATTGTGTACATATGAAAATACAGTATTTTAATATTCAACATACACAGACACATTTATGATAAATGCAACTAGTTGGCAATGCCAGTTCTTCTCAGTCTGTTTTTTGTTCTTTATTTTTTTCCCTTCCAGTCTTCCATAAACATGGAAAAATAGGCTTTTGAAACAATTAGTTCTGCCGGACGTCTTGCAGCAGCTTGTTAATTTCTGCCACCAGCTCGCTGGCATCCATGAGTTCGTGTTTACCATCACTGAGGTGGTTGAGCACGTTGTCAAAATCATCTTCTTCGTAATTCTCCGGGATCTCCTCCATGGCTGGCAGCCACTTAGAGGAAGGCTGCGCGCTCGAGTGAGTCCCCAGAGTGGGCCCGTTGTTGGCAGGGTTTTGGAAATGCGTGCTGGCTGCCCAAGCTGCCACCCCTTGCGGATAATTTACAGTCTTGGCTGGCAAATGTCCCTTCCTGCGCTCCAACGAGTTGGAGCGATCCACCTCGTTGCACTCCGTGTAGGCATCTAGCGAGGGAGGCAGGAGGCGCTGGAAGACGCTGCTCATTTCAGAGAGGAGAGAGGAGGTGCAGGTGTCCCCTGACTCCTCCTCGCTCTGGCAGTCTTTACCGAACGTTGAAAAGCTCTTCTTCTTCTTCTCGCTGGCGTCAGCAGGCTGCGGATCTTCCTCGAGGCCCTGCTGCTGCTGCTGCTGCTGCAGCTGCTGCTGGGGGGACTGGAACTCCTCCCCAGGGATGAACATGTTACTTCTGTAATCAGAGGAGGGAGAGGGCAACGGTGGCATCCAGCACTGGTCGGAGTGCCCCAGGACCCTGCACTCCTCTGTGCACAGCCGCATCGCTGCAAGAGAGAAAAGAGGAGAGTGAGCATCCCCCTCCTGTTGCACGTATCACTCAGACTCGCAGGGACTAACACAAGGACTGAACTTCTCCAAAGATGTTCAAATCTGGTGTCTGGGTTCACTTTCTGGAGCACCTCTCCTATGAAGACAGGCTGAGAGAGTTGGGGTTGTTCTGTCTGGAGGAGAGAAGGCTCCGGGGAGACCTTACTGCAGCCTTTCACTACTCAAAGGGGGCCTACAGGAAAGATGGGGAGGGACTCTCTATCAGGGAGTGTAGCAATAGGACAAGCGGTAACACTTTTAAACTGAAAGAGAGTAGGTTTAGATTAGATATTAGGAAGAAATTCTTTACCCTGAGGGTGGTGAGGCACTGGAACAGGTTGCCCAGAGAAGCTGTGGATGCCCCATCCCTGGAGGTGTTCAAGGCCAGGCTGGATGGGGCTTTGAGCAACCTGGTCTAGTGGGAGGTGTCCCTGCCCATGGCAGTGGGGTTGGAACTCGATGATCTTTAATGTCCATTCCAACCCAAACCATTCTATGATTCTGTGTGCAGGAAGGTGGCAAATAGAAACAGTCTGGATCGAAACATACTTCCATTTCCAAATAGTATCAAAAAACAAGAATGATAAATGCAGAACATGTAAGACAGTAATGTGACCTCTTAACTAAGGTTGAAGATCAACACGTAAATCCCAGGTGGACAACTAGCACTTGTGACTTAAAGCCATTCGCTCCCTTTGTACAGTGCTGTTTCGTATAACAAATATAAAATAAAATGAAGGTGTTTATACCTCCAAGCATTTACTTAAGTTTTAGTGAAGTCTTCCACATGTAATTAGGGAAGCATATCAGAGTAATAAAGTGGGAATAAATAGACAAAGGAAATAAAGAAGAATAAAAATGTGCAGAGGGACCTTCCTCTTCATTAACACCCCTGCTTTTGATCTGACAGTGAGGTGTATGTTGAATATGAGGTGATCCAATGCCATGTCACCTTTTTAACTGAATCAGTTAAATCTTAACCCAATATCAGAACACCTAGGGCTTAACTCACACCCCGTGTGACCCCAGTGTTTATACTGGAGTTACTCTGAGGTGCACTTGCAGCTCTGTAGCTCAGGGTACTGGAGCGTGCTGGCTCAGGCCTTGGCACAAGGGGGGCTCTAACCCCCAAGGTGGGCACCCAGGCCAGCCAGGAGGGCTGAAGAGCAGAAGACAACAGAGCTGCTCTTTCAGCTGCTTGGTTTTAGTGGTGTCTCTCAGGGAGAAGCAATAAAATGAGGCAAGGGACTGCATCCCTGGCAGCTATGCTGGTCTGAACTGGCCCACCGAGGGGCACGGCAAGAGTCCTCCTCAAACACCTCTCCCACTGAAGCAGCCTGGGAAAGGTCCCTGGAAGCGGAAACAGGCAAAGCCCGATTTGGCAGACCTGCAAAGAGGGATGTGCTAGGAGAGAGGCCGAATTTTCCTCTCCAAAGTGAACCAACTCTGTTGGACACGAAGCCTTGGCTCAGGCTGGGCGCTGCCCGGGTGCTGGCAGAGCTGCTGGAAAAGACCTAAGTGCTGCAGGGGCCACTACCTTGAATTTGAGTCACATACTTCAAAAGAAAGTTTTCAGAAATGCCAGACTCATCGCATTATGCATATTTTGACCATAAGAAACTTTTGCCTTAATCCCCTATCAATTAGTGGTTAGATTAGCTCAAGCAGAATAGAGTTTCTTTTTCTCTCTCTGTCTATATTGAGTACATAAGAAATGCTTGCAGTCATGCCCTGTAAGTTTTCCTCGCTCTCTCGTCATGTTTCCCATCTGGCTCTGGATCCACTCAGTTTATCAAAAAATCTTTTTGCGATGGTGCAAGCAGAACCGAACAGAGTATTTCAGCTTAGGACGTATCAGTGATTGATTAAGTCCTACTCTCATGGTGCCAGCGTTATTTATCTCGGCGCTTTACACAGCCTATCATTTTGTTTGCTTTCCTAATGCCCTTCCCATTCCTCCGAGTATAAACTTTCTCTGTGTCTTACATGTGAGAGTATGAATTTCTTCAAGGATAGCGGTTCAGGCTGCAGGCTGGATATTGCACAAGCTACCGCTGATCCAGTGAGCTTCAAACAAACGGAGCAACTACAGAAAATATCAGCGGCTGAAGTTTTGAGACGAGTGGCTGAAATGCCTTCAAGTGCTTTGTTGCCGTGTATGAAAAGCACACGTGTGCTGTTTTACAGAAAATGCCTAAGAGTTAGAAAGGAGAAGAGATATCCAAGTGATCCATGGTGCTTGGACCAGCTCTCAACTCTTCCCAGAAGGTGAGGATTACTCCTCTAATTAAGAAGACGCCTGTAAATTAATGGGAGACTTTCAATGGTTTAGCATTTCCTTAGTAGTGAGGGTTGTCTTAACTGTGAGTTTTGTTACTGATGTTATCAGGATTGGTTTTGGTATAAAATAATAAATGCTGACATTCCTGAGCATAAGATCAAAAGATACTCTGAGGAAATGGAATGGTGTCATAGTCTGTCCTTAAACCAGCAATAAACCAGATGCACAACAGCATTTTTCCCCCCCAGAACTTAAAGCTTATTGGCGAGGATTTAAGAAGTGAGAGAGAAAGAAACAAGCCTTTCAAGGACAGTTATTTAACTTTCTGATCATGTCACTTTTGCAGTTTCGAGGGACTGGCGCCATTCTTTTCCAGTTCCACCTTAAAGGCACAAACTGAAAGGACTTTCCCACAGCATTTTGCCTGTGTCCAGACTGACAATGCAGAGACCTTTCAAAATGGGGAACAGGAAACCTCCAGGAAGTTTTCTTTTCCTTTTTATTTGTTTGGATTGCAGATCAATTCAGGGCTCATCTGAACAGGTTCAGCGTACTTATCTGATGGATTAAGACCACGCATGGCAGCAAGTGGACATCTGGGTAGATGGACATCTAAATGCCCATCTTGATAGCTCAACCCAGTTCCGTCTGCACTCAGCAGGCGTTTTCCTTACTTTGAATGCGATTAGCCTGGCACTTTTGGAAACCCTACCCTTTGGCTTCCTGTTTAGAGACTGAAACGAGTCATGGGCATTTTAGCTAGCCAAGAGGGCAACCATTCCCGCCTGCTGGCAGCCCCCCAGCGGCCCACCGGGAAGGGGACAGCTCTTCCTTGGCAGCAGCGGGGCTGGATGCCAGTGCCAACACCGCTGCACTCGAAGTTCCCCCAGCAACCAAGAGCTCCAGCAGATCCCTCCCTGCCTCCTCACTAACCATAGGAGAGACTGAGACATGCCTCACGCTGGCTGGCAGAGGAATAAGGAGGAGGAGCTGGGGGAGAGGAGGATAAAAATATATTAGGAGCCCAGATTTAGGTTAAGGATTCTGAAAAAAAAATAGTAATTTTTCAAGGTCTCTGGATTTGAAGCATTGGGTACATAAGAGTAAATTGAGGAGGCAGTTGGATGCCTGGGTGGGCGACACAAGACCTACTCTGGAGCAAAATATACAAAGAAAATTTTAAAGTTAAAAAGTATAAGAAGAACAAATCAAACTTGTGGGGTTTCCTCTTGCCTAGCGTGACAGGATATTTCTCAGGGTAAAAGGCAGCAAGGTCGGGCACAATCCCCTCACCGGCTTTTCCTGTGGCAGCAGAGGGAAGGAGCTGCAGCACTGCAGCTCTTCTCCTCCAGCCCCGGGCAACACGTGGGGGTCACTGTAGGAGGGAATATGTGCTGCACCGCCCCACAAAGCAATGTATCCCTGTGTATAAAGTGACTTTACTAAACTTTTTAAGTTTACATTCTTGGTTGAGTGAACCATACTGGAATCCTCTGGCCCTGTCGGTTAAAGAGAGGAAACTAAATTTGATCTGAAGTAAGTACAAGATCTAGGATACAACCAGTGGCCATATAATTACTAAAGCGATGACAAAATTCTCACATCCGTACTTAGCATGATTTCCCATAGCCTCTTTTATGCAACTTATGACTGGGCATAAATTTGGAAGTGGTACTTCATACACATGAATACATACGTGTGTGTTTATCTTACTTTCACTCACCCTTTTCTAGCTTTTTTCTTTCCTGCCCCCTGCCCCTGAATTGTACCTCTTAAACTCTTTCTCCCAGGGTTGCAAGATTTAGAAATCTGGGATATACTTAGACCCTTTTTGCCACTCAAGTTCATTTTCCAGTGGGAAAAAATACACTTTTCTTTCTTCTCCATCCATATTTCTAGACCGCTTTCACAATCCGTTTCTGAATGGTAGAAGTTTGTATGGTGTGGATCAAACCCACTGTGGAAAACGTATCTCCCAAATTATAGTTCAGTGTATTTTTAACAAACCGCAACCCGCCTGGCTTTGCAAAAACATCCACCCAGTCATTAAAAGTCTAAGGACACGGAGCAGATCGTGCTTTTGGGGGGAATTTGGAGCCAGCTCACGACAATGTGAATAATAGAAGAAAGTAGGCATTGCTCTGGGCAGATTTTCAGTTGTGGCTGAGGCTTTGTTTTACTGCATATGTGAAGGCTTCCGCTCAATATTTATCATGAAGCGGAGTAAAAAGGAAGGAAACACAGGACTTGAAAGCTAAAGAATTTTTGCTTTCTCAGTAGTAGCTTTATCAAAGTGACAGCCAGGCAGCACTGTAAATAAACTGTTCAGCTTCCATTGTGCTCTTACCTGCAGGAATTCTCCCGTCTGTAAGGAAAAGGTCACTGAATCCTTCCCCAAGAAGTCTGTCAATTGGAGACTCTCTCCCCAAATCATAGTCGCTGTCTCCAGCTTCACTATCACCCCGGCCACTGTCTTTCAAGCTGAATTTATCCATGTCTTGGAGGGCATATCTGGAAAGAGAATCGTGGTGATGGTGGAATTAAATTATCTCATGTACTTTACGTTCCACTTTTTGATTAAAAATACATGTCTGGATTTTCTGGCATGTGTACGTGCATACGTAGCAGAACAGTCCAGATCCTTACCTGTAGCTTCTGGAATACTTGTTTCCTCGAAAACTTGGCCTTGGCTGATACTGGCCTTGGTGAAGCATCGAGAGAAGCTGAGAAACCTGCTAAAGAAAAGGTGAAAAGACTGATTCCTTGAAACGAGAGCTCAAATTCCTACTTGTAAAACCACTACTTCGCTTCTCAGGTTTGTTTGTTGGATGGTGGTTTTTTTTTTTTCCTTTAAGGTTTAATTAAATCAAATTCCTGCATGTATATAATGCAGTACAACAGACTATTTTGTAGTATAGCGTCTGCCACAGGAAACATCTGAAGACTTTGTACAAGGAGGAAATGCACTGCTGTTCATTAGCCTCCGAACTCCTAATGATTAATTCATTAACAAGTAAAACAAGTAATTAAACAGAGGTGGAGTTTTGCTTTCTTTTAATAGATTAGAATCAACCCTTTACCATCCCAGGATCCTGATTTAAAGTAAAAAGTCAGTGCTGTGCATGTAAAGAGTTACCAGGCCGCAGCTCTCCTTGAAGCCATTATGCAGCATTTGCAGTAAAAACTGAGATGGGCAGTCTCAAAGTTTGAGATAGAGCGTGCATATATCAGACGCACTACGATATGTTGTTACAACAGCTGTACTTAAACTCTGTCAGCGTTTAACCTTTTAGTTCTCCACCCCCATTAAGGAAAGAATTTCCTGTCTTGTTTCTGTATATACATGTGCTGGCACTCTTTCTTAAACAGAGCTACACAGAGGGAAAGGGAAGGCAAACACGCAAGCAAGAAAGATCAGTAAACCAGAGCAGAACACTGTCTATGTTATACTCTGTTGTTTTGACCTTACAGGGAAAAACCAAGAAATAATTCCATCGATAACTGATTTAATGCTGTTCCCCATGGTAATGGATTCAGTGGATATCGGAGTAAAACTGCAAAGCTGTGACATCTAAAGAGAAATCCGTAACACGTTCTCTTTGGGCATAGATCTAATTGCCCATAGCTCTCACAGGTGGCATGCAGAGTACCTCCACGCTCCCAAGTGAAAGCATGAGTGAACGGATGTGCAAAACAAGGTATGGACCTTACCTCAACAGCCGGCGTAGCATGGGTGAGTTCCAGAGAGAAATTTTCGGGCACATGGTTAGAGGAGATTGTCACCAGGCTGTTCAGCGATTGGTGGCTGTGGTGGCTCTGCCGGCTGCTCATTTGTCCCCTTTCCAGGGTCGGAGATGATGACGGAGAAGCTCTGTGGTGAGACCTGATGGGTAAAGTGCCATTAACCGTTGGCACTAACGTAATGTCCCCTTTGTGGATCTGTCTTGAGGGTCTTTTTGGGTGGTGCTGGTAGGTCGATTCTGCCACGCGACAGTTGTAGGACCTGGTGTCCTTTTTCTCCCGATTACATCTCGTGGCAAAGATAACCATAATGACCAACAACACGGCACATATTGATCCTAAGGATATTATCGTTATCATGGAGACATCCAGGGAGGGTTGGCTTACCAAAGTTGCTTCCGTGCTTGAAAATGAATAAACATACTCAAAAACAGTACATTTCAGAAGTGCTTTAGTACTCAGCTGAGGACTGCCTTTATCCTGGACTATCACAAAAAACTCCCATTGTTTTGCTGGAACTGATTCAACACTCACATTGATAGAGATGTCACAGGTTTTGGGATCCATCACAAAGATGCTGTTTTCCTTGTCAGCTGCTATGGAGCAGCTGAGTTCAGAGTTCATACCAGAGTCTCTGTCTGTAGCCCTTATCCTGGTGACAAGAAAGCCAATTCCGGCATCCTTAGGGATTGAGATTTCCGCTGTGCTGTTGCGTAGCGCTGGCCCCACGATGACCGGAGCGTTGTCATTTTCGTCAATGATGGTTAGTACAACCGTGGTATTGCTAACAAGCTGCTGACTCCCTCCATCCCTAGCTTGAACCATAAAGGCAATTTGATTTACTTCTTCATGATCAAAGGTTCGCAGGGCATAGATCGCCCCGTTGGAGGGATCGATGGTCACGTAGGTGGTTATAGAACTTCCCAAGATATAGCTCTCCAAAATGGTGTAGGTCACCTGCCCGTTGTCGCCTAGATCTGGGTCTGTGGCTGTGACTGATGTGATGTACGCTCCCGGAGAGTTATTTTCCAAGATAACAACTTCGTATCTGTTTGTCTGGAAGCGGGGTGGGTTGTCATTTTCATCACTGATTTGGACAGTAAAGTGTTTCACTGTGGAGAGACTTGGCGTTCCCTTGTCCTCCGCTATTACAGTCAAACTGTATTCAGATCTCTTTTCCCTATCTAGAGTGGCATTAGTCAAGATTAAATAGTTATTTTCATAAGTCTTTTGAAGTTTAAAGTGGCCGTGCCCATGGAGCTTGCAAACTATCTCTCCATTCAGGCCAGAGTCCTTGTCTTGCACTCTGACCAGGGCAACAAAAGTGTCCAGGGGTGACCCTTCAGAAATGTAAGCTACCTCTTCTTTCTCTGGGGACATCAGGTTTAAGTTAATTTCGGGTCTGTTGTCATTCACATCCACAATTTTGATTATAATTTTGCAGTGAGCCGGAATAGAATTTGGCCCCAAATCTTGAGCCTGAGCATCAATTTCATAGGATTTGGTTACTTCATAGTCCACTTGCTTCAGGAGGGTCAGATGTCCCTTTTCCGAATCTATCTTAAAAGTCTCTATAATTTTGGCAGACACATGACTACTAAAAGAGTACACGACTTTACCATTAGCGCCCTCATCTGGATCAGTAGCATTGAGGTCTATGAGCAAAGTCCCAACCGGTGAATTTTCTAAGAGTTGGATTATATACGACTGTTGCTCAAAAACAGGGCTGTTGTCATTGGAATCAGAAATGCTGATTTTCAGCAGGGATGACCCAGATCTCTGAGGCACCCCTTTATCCGAAGCAGTGAGCTGGAGTTCGTAACTTGACTTCAACTCCCGGTCCAGCTCTCTAACCACGATCAGCTCTGCATACTTAGCGCCATCGGTCCTGGTTCTCACCTCAATGCTAAAAAAATCATTTGCAGAAAGGGAATAAGTGTGGAGGGAGTTGTCCCCTACATCTGGATCAAAAGCGCTGTCCAAAGGGATCCGGGTTCCTACAGCTGCGCTCTCTGATATCTCGATAGGGATAAGAGCTCTGGAAAACTGGGGAGAGTTGTCATTAATGTCCAGCACCTCGACTTCAACATGGAAAAGCTGCAGATGTTCAGTGGGCAGCGTGATCACATCAAACTCTATGGAGCAGTTTAAGTTTTTCTGGCAAAGTTGTTCCCGGTCAATTTTAGCTCCTATGCTGATTTCTCCATTATCCTCACGGACTACGAGCAAGGGAGAATTCCCCCTCTGCATGGCTCGAAAACGAACCGAGGAAGGGTTAGGCATTTTTAATAAAACATCAGCTACATCCTCCGATAGTCTTGCAATTACTGATCCAACTCTCTGCTCCTCATAAATCCTGTATTTCAAATTCTTGCCCAGCACAGCCTTATTGAAAGATATTATCACCAGTGCAAAAATGAATATAAAGTGCATTTTACTGCCGATTCGGTGCATTTGTAAGTTTTTGCAATTCATTTCTCCAAGCAAGTTAAAAAGCAATTATTTCGACTTCCTCCGGTACCTTAAACCCAGCGCTCATCTGGTCCTTTAAAACTTGAAAAACGCCTTTTCTAGCCAGCCAAGTATTAATATCTTACCGCATCAGAAAANTTTTATACACACCGTGCCAGGACATCCAGATACAATCTGTACGCCATCCACGCTTGTCTCATTTCACTCCCCAGCTCCTCTTCCAGCCTGAAAACGTGTCCGGGCGGCCGGCTCCTCTCCCGCCGCCAGCATCCAGGGACCGCCGGGGGGAAAGGCGGGCGGGGAGGGATGGATGCGCAGCCTCTCCTCCCGCGGAGCTCCTCTCTCCTTCCCTCTCCCTCCTCCTTCGCCGCCAGACTAAAACCCCTCGCTCGCCGGCTCCAGCCTAAAAATCCTCCGCAACTTGGCTCTCAACTCCCCAGACAAAGCTTTTTTTTTTTTTTT
>VUYV01000411.1:180604-222058 GCA_008711295.1 Anarhynchus alexandrinus | reverse complement strand
CCTTCCTGCCAGGGAAAAAAAAAAAAAGAAAAAAAAAAAAGGATCGCGCGCCTCATTTACATACTTTTAGGTTGCCTTGTTTAACTAACTGGGATGTTTTTAGCGCGTTTGCTTAGTAAACGAGCTGGGGATGACGCCTCTCTAACCATGCCTCAAGAGCGGCTTCTTGCTGCTTATTTACCCATTACCTGCTTTTCCTCAACAGCTGTGCTCCTGCGTGGAGCACAGAGAGCTCTCCGGCATTCCTTGAAACCTCTCCCTCCTTCTTCCCAAGTCGGCAACATTTTGCACACCCCTGTCCTTCCCCTGCCTCCCTCTTGCAGCATTTCTGTCCTCAGCTCAGCTGCATCCGCTTGAACTTGGTTCTTCTGCCTGTGCGGTTGTCTCTCTGCCTGTGCTCCTTCATTTGCTGTTCCAGTGGTTCTTCAGAAGATCTTTTTCATCCCAGTTGAAAAAGCACTTCATGCTTCACCATGACAATTTGTGTTAAGTACACCTTCTACATGCCAAGTGTTTTAAAGAAAAAGAAGCCCCAAGCTAGATTAAGTGTTGGGAAAGTGACAATTTCCTTGCCTCTCTGCTATTGCTGAAAACTGTTTTCACGTTTACACTGCAACACGTTTGCACAGGAAAAAAAAAAAAATCTTATGGCTGGGTCAATAGTGTATTTTGTGTACACCAGAAATGTTATAGATGGTTACGTGAGCTTCGGGCTGCTCCCAGGTGACGGAAGCTGGTGTGTTCTTCTCATTTCAAATGTATCACGTTTGTGATGTGATTTCTATTTCCTTGCCTTTGCATTTGCTTTTTATCACATTAGCCACAGTCTCCCCATGCTTTTCATTGTTTTCCTGCTAACTTTGTCCATTTGGTTATTGGTGTTGGCCATAATTGCACCATCACTCTCTTTTATTGCTCCTTTCTCTCTCTTGTATTCCCCTCCATGTCCAAAAATGTAAAAAGTAAATCTCCGATTTTCCCAATTTACTTACTCTCAGCAGAGCTCAGGCAAAGTCACTAAGAAGGTTCTTGCTGCAAAAGAAAGCAGAGGAGGCTCAGCGTGAACTCTCCTTCTTTTTAAGCATTCAAAAGCATTTTATAAGCCATTNTTTTTTTTTTTTTTTTTTTTTTTTTTTTTTTCCACAAACCAGCGCCGTGTGGCAAATTGTGCAGAATAGAAATGCCCATAATGAATGTATTTAGTACTGGGTCACGCTGATGAACATTCTGCCCCCATGAATAATACTGTTTTACAAGTTTGCAGCCCTTTCAAATTGCTGATCTCCAAACCCTATAGGCAAACTAGAAAAGCTAACACAAGCAACTGGGACTTTAGAAACCCATAGCCATCTGGCCTAAATCTCTAACAATCCAAGCCAATAATTATATCAATTCAGGCTTTAGTGAACCCCTTTGCAAACACCAAAAGAGCAAAGAAAGGAATTAGTGGCCATTCTAAGTTCTGGTGGAGAGAATTCAAAGATAATCTAATTCCATTAGTTCATGGGCAGCTTTTTTTGCAGCTCTGATAAATCTTCCTAAAACATTTTTCCACAACACCAGTGTAAACTCTTTTCTGACGATAATTGGGGAAATAGGTTCAATTAAATGCTGTTCTCAGTGTCAATAAAAAGTATTTTGTTGATAAAAGGAGTCACTGCCCCTTTACATGATGAGTACAGGAGATGAATAATTCATAGTAAAAATAATTTCACTGCTTAAAAACGAAAATATCGTACGTTCTCTTAACGCGATAACGCGTTCTTCCAAGTAACTCTTTAGTACATTTAGATATGCAGAATTTGCTTTATGCAATTTTTATCGCTTTCCAAATAGTAATTCCACTTCCTCACATCAGTCTTTCTCAGAGCCATACTCTGTATATTAATAGATAGCAAGGTACCTACAGATAGGAATTACAGCACCTCTTTTCTTTTTTTTTCCCTTTTTTAACTTATTTTTTTATTTCCCAACTTCACCGGTCAGGTTATATGTAATATTACCGCTTAAGTCCACACTGTCTCGCAACTAAGCATTTACACTTATTATGACGATAAAATGTCATTGGCACAAAGCCCTTATCTAAATTCTGAACTAAAGTAATGAAAAAAAGCCTGGAGTTTTTTGTTGTGGTTTTTTTTTTTTTTTCTCTCATGTGACATTCATTTGAACCTACAAGTGAGGAGGAAGACATCCTGAAGTTGTTTGTTTAGATGCAGCAACATTTAAGCGCGCGGCTCTTCTGGAAGCGATACCTCTGCAGGGGCCTTAGCGGCAACCGCGGCGCTCCCGAGGCTGATTCCTCCCCGCGCCCAGTGAAAGAGTTTTGTCTGAAAGTCTCTTAAACTCCGGTCCACCTTTGACATGGCAGACTTCCCTCACAAAGAGAAGGGGGAGTCCCCACGTGCAGCCGGCAGACACTTCTTAGGCAGCGTGGTATTGTGAGTGCTGTGAGGCACGTGAGCGGAGTGCTGCTGGCCTCCTGGAGACTAATCCCGGGTTATTCCCACCTAATACGGATCTGTTCACCGCAACCTTCTTCCCAAAGGTTGCATTCAAGCTCTCCGGGGACGTACCTGAGGAGGAAAACCAAACCGACTCCAAAATAGCGCTTGCCTCTGCCTACAGTACCACTTCAGAAACCGCAGCTGCACAGCACATTAATTAATTTTTCACTTAGCTGAAAGTAGGTTTTTTTCTGTGGCCGATATACTTTAAAGTCTGTCTTGTTTCTCCGAGGAGTTTTATTGAGCTCTCAAGCATATATTTTCTTCCAAAAGTTACTGATTCCCCCAGATGCACAGTATATATGCGAAACTTAGGTGACAGAGAATTCTACTTTGAAGAACTATTTTGAGAAATAGTCCCTCGGCAGGGACAGGGGAGAAAGAGAATAATTTTCTTAACAATGACAGAAGCACAGTGAAATTAGCACAGTGCCATTTGGTTCACTCCCCTCCCCGTGCGCGCGCGTACACACACACACACACACAAATGAGGTTTTATTCCCTCTCAGTATGATTTATTGCCTTATGTTGCATCATGTTACAAAATGTCATACGCACTATGCTCCAGCGCACAAGACATCGCAAGATAAAATCTGATTTGACACCTGTGTAATGAATGTGAAAGACAAGTCTTCCTAAGTCAGAGGTGTGTTTTAAAAGAATATTTCCATCACAATGAATGACAAAATTTACGGGGGTCCCCCTCTCTCTCTCTCTCTCTCTCTTCCCTTTTGCCCTCCTCTTCTCTTTCTTCCTCCCTCTGTCTCTCCCTCTCCCTTCATCCCTCTTCAACAAGCTCGTTTCCCAAAGTAAAACTAACGACAGAGCCCTCCCCGGTCTTTGGACTTCACATTTCCATCTGTTGCAGCATGAGTGCAAAGTGAGGGAAGAGAATCCGGGCAGGTAAATGAGCGGCGCCGTTTTACACTCACTCTTGGACCCACAACTGAGGAGATGGAAGGTCGGTATGATGCTGTTCAGTGGAGTGGGTGAGAGGAGGCTGACGTTGCAGCCTGATTTTTTGCACAGACAACCATATTATAGAACTCATCGCAAATTAATGCTGTGTTTGTCCAATCTACTAACTATCTCATCAGTCACGCTTATACCCAATACCTTTTTTGAGAACTGAGGTCCATCGGAAGCTGGATTGCTTTGAGATATTAATGGCAGAATGGGCCATTGGATCATCAAATATGACCTCTGCATCACAGCCTTCTTAGTTAAGCCCAAATACATTAGGTAGGGCATATATTTTAATCTGTGGAATACCGAACAGCGTACCTCGATCAGGCGTCAGTTACCTGGTTCACCTGAAAAGGCAGAGAATTGATGGTCTAAAATGGGGTCAGAGGATCCTGGCAGACAAATCAGAAAAGCAAAAAATCCACTTGATACCGGCAGTCCTGACCTCCACAAAATCTATACCTTAACTACATACAAATATACCTATACCTTAAAGTAACCCTGCTGAAGATACCCTGCCTAAGAGTTTCTGTTCCCAGCGAGAGCACTGTCCCTTCTGTGCGGTGTCCAGCACAAACAGTCTCAAAGGCCACACTCCGTCACCTCAGAGACACCCAGTAAAGGTAATGGCTGTATCAGGAAAAAGCATCTTCCTGTCCCAACAAATGGCCAGTCAAAGCCCCAGAACAAAAGGCCAGGTACCCAGAAGCACGAATAAACAGAGAAATTTAGTTCAGAGCCCCGATCTATGGTTTTCACTTTTTCAACTTGCTTAAAAAAAAATAAAAATCTGATCGTTCATTAAAATACATCAAAGCACAAAAGTCTATACACCTGCTGAGGGGTAAGAAATTTTTCTTGATAAGTGAGTTCAAAATTAGATTTTACATTATCATCAATCATCGTGGCAAAGGGCAGGGGATCAGATTTTCTGCTACATGAGTGAATTTCTATGGCAGTTTTGCAGCGCAGCAGTGTGTATATAAATAGCGAGTTAAACCCGTACATGTTCCATGCATGGTAAGTACTGTATCTAGATATTCAGTCTCTTTCTGAACCAATAAAACATTTATCTCTCAAAGTTTTACCAAGTGCAAAAGAGAAAAATGCTTAAGACTTATGGTTTACTAAATCTCTATTAAAAACAAATGCCGGCAATATATCACTGGATGCTTTTGAATTATTTTGAGGCTTAGTTAATATGGCACAGTATATAATGGAAATCCCATTGTTTGATCCCTCTGATGCGTTCGTCGTTTCGTTTAGTTATTTCCTCGTAAAGCGTGAAGTAGAATATCTCTATTTGATAGCTGTTTACCCAAAATTGCCTTTAAGAGCAATATACGCACTTCAGCAAAATGAGGTTTCGAGTATTACGTATGCTTGGGATAAAAGGCACCTGCCAAAAGTGCGGCACACTTCTTTCCCAGCACACCTCAGCCAACAAGGGTAACACCGTGCGGCCCTGTTGGGCCACAAAGCCACCAAAAACCAGCAGCGGGTCCCGGTGTGTTGGGCAGATACAGCTGCCCATTTCCCAACGCATCATTTTTTCCCTCTGTCCATCTCCATCACTGCAAATACAGATAATAAGGAGAGGCAGAAGCTTCAGAGGACGGTGGCTATAACCTTCGGTTCATGCGAAGTGGAACCTGAGGAACAAAGACGCTCTGTCCCCTCCTGTCCCCGAACGATGCAGGCTCCACGGGGCTGCAGCGCTCACCGGCGCGGTCAGAGACCCCGGACCTCTTTTTCCTCGTAGGGAAAGTTCTAGCAACCTCTGTGCTCTTTGCCTGAGGTCCGCCGACCCGTTTGCAGCCTTACGTGCTGGCGTACTTGCGTTGGATTCCCCACATCTGGTTTTATTCCAGACGTTCGCAAATTAATACACCGCACGCACTGGAATTTGAAGTACTTTCCGTGAATAAATCTGAAGGGCTTTCTGTGTCTTACGCTACTGCTGTTCTGCTCTGACAAACGCCTTGCTCTCGTACCCTGCCACACACTAACTGGCGTGTGAGGACATTTGCGAGGCCGCTCTTGCTTTACACGGAGCAGAAGGAGCAGCTGCATTTGTGATACTCCTTTTCTTCGGGGTTCCTGTAAAAGAAGGGTTTAAAGTCTGGTGTAGACGTGAATTTAGTCAGGGCTGCGACACATACTTTGTCAAACTACCAGCTCAACCCAAGCTTTTCATGGAACTATAACTTTCTCCCTTGCCCCTGGGAGTTTAAGAAAGGAGCATAATTGCTGTTTCGAGTGTCTTCGGGCCGGACAAAGCATGTATTCAATCTTCCACTGACAGCCTGAGCCAAATGATCCAGATCCACTCATCTGCACCTACTGCCAGCAGCTGTTTGCGACCAACATGCTCTAAGGACGTCGGACGCTCTCCTGAAGGGAGAGACTCCATCACCTTCAGCAGAGCCAGAGCTCGGCTGTGTGCAGCCACCGTGGAGCCAGAGGCAACTCCACAGTTTTTGAGATGCTTCTGTCTTCTTCTGACCCTGGGGCTGATGGGAACCAACCCAATCTGTGGAAGGATTTTGAACAGCTTCGGGGTCAGTTTAAATTGTCTCGAAGAGCGCGAGCCTCACAGGGGTGCAAAGCTGGCCACAAAGTCTGGCGGCAAGAAAGGAGACTTGATCAGATTTCTCCAGAAAAAGATGTTCTCGGGCAAACTTTTCCTGGAAGGATCTGAACCTCTCTCTACTGCAGCGTTTAGCGAGCTTGGGTTACAAAGGACTGTCACTAAGGGACCCTTAATGGCCTTCCTCTCTTCAAAACCTCAGGCGTACTTCACCGCCCCGCCTGCTTGGTGAATGAGGACCAAAATATGTTGTTTATTTTATTTTACAGTAAATATTTATACAGCACTCCACATGGGTATCTGCTTTTTTTTTTTTTTTTTTTTTAATTCTTGATTTTTCTGGGAAAAAAAGGAGAAAATAAAATGCTCCCTGCTTCAATGTCATGGGAAAACATGTGGAAATGTAAACCTGGTGTAGGAAGCAGGCACAGTGGGAGCTGTAATGGGAAAAAGGCAGGCATGGTTTATCAGCAGAATATGTAACATAGACTGAACATCCGGCTTCCCAAGTAAGTTGTTAACAGTGCTCAATACAAATGTTTCTTTTTAAAAAAATCAGATGTTCCTCTTTTTTTTTTTTTTTCAATAGCTGCAGTATGGTAAAACTGGTGCCATAAAGTCATTGCAAGAGACAGCAAACAACTTTGTTATCATAATAGGCTTTTTTTTTTTCCCCCCCTCCTTCTTTTTTAAACAATGGCTCTAGCAGGTGGCATGTGGCTGAGACCGGGTCTATCATCATCTCCAGGGTGCCAAGACGTCCCTCAAAGTTTCTGTGGGAGGAATTTGTTGGTGGGATTTGGATTGTAAAGGCACGTGAGCATCTGCTGCCTGCTCGGTCTCATTACCATTGACACAATTAGCTCCTGCAGCTCCCGGCCCGGCAGCCAGAGCGGGGACTCAATTTTCTTGCCTCTCTGACAACGCTCATTACCATTCATCTGAACGTACGGGTTCCTCCGCCGCCGAGTCTGGGCCAAGGGGCTGTGAAAGCAGATCGCACGGAGAAACACTCGGGGAAGGGAGAGCAAATTGACATAATAGCTTCTAACAGCCTAAAATGAACTGCCTTGCAACATAGCACCGCCGATAAACTTTCAGTATTCACAGTAAGGGCTCTTCTCCCTTCCGTGTAACTCACTTTATTCCTGAAAGCCACATTCCATGGGTTTATGCTGTCGTATGCTTTCTGTCAGTAGCTCATAACCTTTTTCCGTGATTCAGGAGATGCTACACAGCATTACTATTGTCCTTCCATACCCCCAACCACTTGCAAAGCTCTGACAAACTTTCCTCTTTTTTTTTTTTTGCATTATGCAGAGAAAAACTCCATTTTCCATCTTTGAATTCATTTGGAAACCAGACTAAAAAGTGTGATTTTTGCTGCTTACGGTATCACAGAAAGTAGGAGTTTATTGACATCTTGCTCTGTGGCAGCCACAGCCTAAACAAAACATTAACACGAATCTGCAGATAAAGACTTCACATTCCTCTAAGTGTCCTCACCCCACATAAAACTGCAATTATTTTACGTTTCCTTACAATAGGCGCTGCGCAATTCCTCCTTGCTGGCCTTATGTCCTTTGATTACTATAAAGAACCCTTAGCCCATAAATGGAAAATTAGAGAAGTCACACATTTTTCAAATAAATCACTCGGCTAAAAGCAGAGAGGAGGGGAAGGAGAAAGAGGGAGAGAATTAAAACCGATCTATCTCCTGAATGCACGTCAAGGATCTCTGTCTTTGAACAAAGAAAACAGAAGGGCTTCAAGGCCTGAATCTGCGATAATCCGGCCGGTTTTGACTGTTGCATAGATAGCGATTTGTGACCTTGCTGAAGAATATTAGGTGAAAGCAGAAATACGTTTACCACAATATGTCTTTTCTGAGACTCAGCCTTTACTTGGTCTTTGTAACCCAGGAGGATGGAAAATATCACATGGAGCCGGGGAGGAGGCCGGGGCATGACATTTGCTTTCAGATGTTTTTAAAACTCAAGGAAGTGTTATTGTTTCCATAAATCATTACTATAGGTTTATTTTCCTCGACCCCCTCCCCGTCTTGTTAGACGAAACACAAGCTGGGCACTGTCATCGCTCAGGGCTGAAAAGAGAGAAATGGTGGCGTTTTAGGGAGCTTCCCAAAACGATGGCTGTCGTGGTTTTAATCCCAGGTTCCGGGCAGCACGGGAGTTGTACAAGCCTGGAGCGCCGAGGAGAGGAGGGATGAGGGCCATCTCCCCCATGTCCCCGAGCCCACGCTTGTTTGCAGAACTGCCCCAATTCCCCCGGCTTTGTCATGGAAATGTGAACCCTGAAAGAGGAGTCTATTATGTCAAATTACAAATTATATTATAGGGTTTTAAGTAATTGTTTGCTGACTGTTGTCGTGCACATGTGGTTTGTTGGACGTTGATGTAATCATTTTGGCAAATTTCCACCAGCAGGAATCAGCCGTGGTGAACTCTTAAATCAGCTGCTGTGGGGGTTCGCATTGTGCAATTAGTGGGTGAAAGACTAACACAGACACCCTTCAAAGTTAATTTACACAGACCCATTTTAGCAGTAGTGCATTATGGCTTAACTGTATGAAATGTATTGTGGACATATTAGCATTCATAAAACTCATTAGAAGCCCATTAGTTCAAATGAAAGACTTCTGTATATATAGTTCTTTCGTACTATATAATTTTATAGTTCTTTCGTACTATAAAATTTAACATTTTTATGGCCAGCAAAAAGATATAAAGCGCACAGTAAATATGGCAAATATATGTGCTCTGTTTTTCTGGAGCCTTCGAATAAAGTTTTCATCCAGCAGAAAGATTTTTGTTTCAATCAGACATCAATTAAAATAAATATGCAAGACTATTCCAAAATAACCTTACCTTACTGGAATGCATTCTCTCACCAGGCTACATAAATAGGGGTACACCCACATTTTTCCCCTAATTCTGTGGTCCAAAACATCTATGTCAGATCCTGGAACACTTGAGTGTGATGTAATGAGGCAGCTGGCCTTTCGTTTTCAGAAATTAAATAAAACAGTAAATAGTAATACCACGGTGACTGGAACTTAAAGCATAAACTGACACACTTACTTTCCAAATATAGCTGTGTAGACTTTTCATTGAAATAAACTGTAGGGTTTATCCATACGCATATATATATGTATTTGTATGTGTTTATGTATATATAACATTTTTAGAGAAACAAGAAGCTCAGTAAAAAGAACTTTGTAATGAATCTCAATAAGCTGCTTTTGCAGTTTTCAAGTATTTATAATTGTTGTTCGTGGGTGCCTTTTCTTAAGACATCCGTGCTATTTAGGTATTGGTCTTTTGTTTTGTCCTTCCACAGACTTCTATCACAAAATGAAGCTATTAAGCAAACGCAGAATAAATCAAGCACACGCAGTATGGCATATGGATAATTTCCATTAAAGAAGTTCAATATATAGATAAGAGGAAAACTTGATAAAAATAAATGGCAGAGTCTAAGTGGATTTGGTATATTGCTATCAGGATTAAGCGTTACACAAGTTAAGCTCCATGGCAATGTTTAGTGTTATTGCTAGGAAGTGTTCTCTTAGCCATCCTGTATTGTTTAAACACTAATTTTTTCATATAGCTTCTATAACATGGTTCAAATTTGGTTGGTTTTTTTTTTTTTGAGTGCCTCGGTTCAGCTAACAATAAAAATCCCTCACAATTTGTCACTTGAAGTCTAAAAGCTATAAAAGCAAGCGATAAACATACAAAGCACACATTAAGAAAACCTGGGTGTTTTGACAAGTTTCATGCTTGTTGTTGTTAGCTTTGCGGTCACTGTAGACAAAACACCTGCACTGGTTTCAGACCAGTTAAGTAATACGTAACCTGTCGTATGTGCTATGAAAGCAAAGAGCACGTGTTTCCCCAGGTCTGCTGTGGTTTGAAACTGAACCAGGGTGCTCTCTTTTTCAGCTGTGGAAACCTTTTTCTTAAATAATTGTTATTGTCATTAGGGATCACACCAGCTCGTTTAGGAATGTCAAAGAACCTTTTCCTAAGCTTACAGCTAATGAAGATGAACTCCAATCTCTTTGTTGATCTGAGCGTGAGAAGGATGAAGTCTGCTGACTCGGGTATCTACATCTACAGATGAGTTAATGGTTTAATTTGAGCCAAAAATGCATTCCACTGAATCCAGACCAAATTTAAAGGAAACACCTAGATCATATGGATATCTCATATCTGCAGCCAATAATGTTTTAAGAATTTCATTTCGGAGGTTATAGTTTATATATGCTCTTAACTAAGTTCTGATCATACTCTCTTTCTGATATCCACCCAGGTGAATTAGCATTCAACCACGAAAAGCAGTTGGTCCATTAATAATTCAACAGGGTTACAATCCATAGCTAGTACTTCAAGCAGACCTTATTCTCATAACTGCTCCTCCAGCTTCGTTTCAGTTCATTAGCGTCTGACGGCGCGGGATGGTTTGATTTGCCTGTGCCATTAGGGAGCTCACTGGCCTCTCCCTGGCTTTGGTGGATCTAAAGGGCCGTCTTTTTCTTACCCTCCAGTTCACCGGAGGAAGGCTGAAAACCTGGAGGCTGCAGAAGGCAGTACTGTGTTTCTGGTTTACCTGGATCATACGTATTAACCAACCTGACTCCCTATGTAAAGTCCATCTCCCAAAATACCTGCTATTGAGCCAAATTCTGCTGTCACCACCAGTGAGTGCCTGGGCAGCACAAGGCCCTCCTTTGAACAGGATCAAAATCACTGAATGACTCCTGATGTGGGCAAAATTCATGTCTCATTTGCCATAACCAAGTGTAACTGAAGGGAAGTCCATTTTTTATAAATTCATTTATTTCCTTGAAACACAAAAAAGGTGTTTGCACTGTAACAGCAATACCACACCTGAAATAATGTGTCTTTTTACAGAAATAAGAAAGGAAAAAAAACCCTGAACCTATATAAGCCCCATCCATGTGGAAATGAGACCAAAATGATTGACCTCTGGTCTCAACTGAGATATATCCATAATCTTACGATCCACACACTTATGAAATAAGAAGGACACTTCAGAGATATTTCACTTGGCAAATTACTAGCCCTGATCTCTGTTACTAGATTTAATTTATGATGCCCCAAAATCACAACACAGAAATGGAGATTATCAGGTTTGTCATTGTATGTATACGCAAACAGAAAGAGAGAGAGAGAGAGCGAGGAGAGGGAAGGAGAGCATTTCTCTGACATCTCATCATTAGTATTTGGTAGGGCAACCAACCTACTGTAAAATCTATTAGCAAAACACAATCATTTTATCATTTATGGATTTTATTATGTGTGCTTTCTTCCTAGCTTTGTAAAACGACGAAAGCCTAGTGTATACTAGCATACACTGACTATTTAAAGGAAGCATCATAACTATCCCAAGAGGAAAAAAAAATAAAAATAAAAGTCAGCCTTGAACTAAAGACCTATATAAATTTGCATATGAATCCTATAAAGTCAGCTTGACTTTATAGGATTGACTTTTTTTGACAGCTTGACTGCTAACAGACAAGTGCTATTATATTATCTTTGTCCCATCCTTCCTAACAAAAATTACCCCAATGAGTTACTTTTGGTAGAAAACTGAAAAACACACTACTTTATAGCAGTTTTCAGTTCTCAGGCTCCCAGTCGGTATGTCTACATTACTACATCCCATTTCTAAGGCTGACTCTGTGTTATTATGCAAAATTGCTCTCGCAGTATTTTTACTACTTGCTACAGCGGTAAGGGATTGAGAAACGAATCCCAGCCTGCAAACATGCAGCCTTAAAGTTCTCTCTCAGTCCTAAGTGTTTTCCTTGACGGGCCCTTGCTTCTGAACGCTCTACGCTACATCAGGCAAGTATAGTGCATGGATTTTGCAGCCAATACGATCTGAGATAACTCCCCAAATTGATGGCTGAGTCAGTTATTTCAGCAGCTCTTTCTGCTTGATCAAATTAATACTGAAGTGTCTGGTATACTCAGTTATCATCTAACAATCAAAGAAAATTACCCTGAAGATATCTGTTTCTGTAACTAATCAAACTGAGAGAGAAATAGGATTACATTCGTTTGCCTTATGGTTTGTGCTGGTTAAACAGTCCTTAAGAAGGAACACTTCTTTCCCAATTAATTAGACTTTTCTTCCCATCCCGCATGAGTTTCCCCATATCCTTTTAAGTATAAAAAATTAGTAATTAAAGCCACTGACCATTCTCTTAGCCAGTCTCTTCTGCTAAATTACTTCAGTGAATCACAGCTTGTTATGTTGCTTACAGGGTTGTTACAGCACACTAATGCTACAGCCAATTACTGTGGCAGTAACAGAGAATACCTACATATGAATATCTACCTTGATATGGAAAATCCATATGGAAAATCTACATATCAGTCTTGTCCTTGAGATTTGAAGAGGGTTTTTTTTCCCTTTTCCTGTGATTATCACTGTATTTGATCTAGATGCCTTCATTTTTTTGCTTAATAAGATGAGTTGCTTTTGCTGCTTCTCTACCGCTCGTTGTGATTTGTTTTCTGAGACAGCTTAAAAGTAGTTTATATACATGTATACACACATCTATACACCTCTACCTTTCTAAAATTAAATAGATTCTTGATTGTTCCACAGAAGCACTTCCATTCAAAGCAGGTGCCACACTTGGGGCTTTCTCCCTTGAAATTTTGTTAGGGGAGCAGATCCTTTGGTAAAATGGGTGATTTCTGTGGAGGGCTTTATCAAGTCTAAAACTTTGATCTTGGGATCATATTTCATGGGAAATGAAGAGAGAACAGAGCGCTGCAGCGCTATTTTGTCTACTGTCTTTATGGCCACACAGGGAATTTGCTGCGTTCTGAATTCAGTGTACCTTTTTCAGGGCCAGTTGACAGGCAAATATAGTCCTCAGAGTGCAAACAAAAAAAAAAACCCAACAACCCAAAACCCCACACTTGACAAAGGTACTGAGAAAGGATGTCATTTGTCCTGATCCTGCACAGAGGAGCAGGGTAGTTCTGCTGATGCAGAGGACCAGATGCTGAGAGCCAGAACATGTGGGGCTCATGAACTCCCATCCAAGTTATGGAAGTTTGAAGCAGGAAAGAGCAAGGTTTGGGCAGTGAAACGTTTGGGAAGAGCGCACAAGGCAAGAAAATATCTTGTTCGAAAGCTTTTTGTTGTGTCAATTAGTATTGCAAGGAAAGGGAAGGGAAGGCGAGGGGAAAGGGGAGGTGAGGGGAAAGGGAAGGGAAGGCGAGGGGAAAGGGAAGGGAAGGCGAGGGGAAAGGGAAGGGAAGGCGAGGGGAAAGGGAAGGCGAAGGGAAAGGGAAGGTGAGGGGAAAGGGAACGGAAGGCAAGTCTTTCAAGTGGGAGACACATTTCATGTCCTCATCCCTGGAAGGATGAGTNAGGGCAAAGGGAAGGGAAGGCGAGGGGAAGGGGAAGGCGAGGGCAAAGGGAAGGAAAGGCGAGGGGAAAGGGAAGGCGAGGGGAAAGGGAAGGCGAGGTGAGTCTTTCAAGTGGGAGACATATTTCACGTCCTCATCGCTGGAAGGATGAGCAAACTCATGAAGTTAAGCTATTCATAGAAACACAGTTCCCTAAATGTTTTAGTATGGAGTCTAGTTTTGATCAGAAAATGTTGTCAGAACCAACATTGGCATAAAAAAAAATAAATCAGACTTGATAAGTCAGCTATTTTTAAAAATATATATCATTAGATTACTCCTGAATCACTGCATTTATGAGCAGCAGAGAACCAGGGAACAAGCTTTAATTGGAGCAAGTTTAGATCCAAATGGAAACAAATACCACAGTGTGGAAGTAGCCTCAATGCCAAAATGCCTCACAAGCTGGCTGCAGCCAACTACAAATGATCAGGAGAGATGAAGGACATGTAATGCTTCAGTGGCAGTAGCCAGTTCCCATCCCTTTAGTCTACATAATGGCTAAACCTGGCAATGGACAGTTGTTTTATACAGCTAAAGCTGCATAGGGAAAAAAAAAAATATCCTCAAAGCGGCCCCATGCCTTCTTGGCCACCCTGATGTTTGTCTTTGGAGTGATCCGCTTGTGAAAACTCCCATTACTTAAACACCAGCTCAGTCTTTGTAGCTCAGTTCCCAATAACTTATTCCTTTTAAAATTAAAACAGGAGATATTTTTTCTTTCATTTATAAAACCTGTATTTTTGAGAAATCGGCTATTTATACTCCAGAACAATCCCAAAGAATAATATTTTCATTATCATGATTCAAAACTAACTCCCACAACACAGCTGAATCTTCTTCATGCTGCCCAGGTACTCGCAACCTCACGGTGGCACGTCTATAGCCTTTGAGAAAGTCTACTTTTTTGCCAGTTATATTTTTGTAAAACCTAATAGAGTATGACCCAATTTCTCTGTGTACGTGGATGTATTTTACCTCAAGGAATAAGTTGCCTGAAAGAAAAACACCCTGCACACCTCCTTGACAAAAACGTGAATTCAGTAAGACTTCGTTTCCATCACTTGCACAGCCCAGCCAAGAACCCACTTGGGTTCTGGTGGTGATGAGGGATTCAAACGTCTCTCAATATCGTACACATGTAAGTACCTCGTTTACACGGAAGTCACACACATATATCTTTACTATACTTTTCAAACTCAACTTTTCAACGGCACCTTATTGATTTGTAAGAGAAGTATCTGACCTGAAAATCCACTTTGTTCCTATGTGGGTGAGATGAATGGCAGATTAAAAAGCAATAATTTCCTCAGAGAAAAACACGCAGCGAATGGAGAACAACTTCTGGATTTGGAGACCTTTATTTTACTTCCTAGAAAAAAAAAAAAGAGAAAATTTATGAGAAAATAAAAAATATAATAGGCATGAACAAAAAGTGGGACTTGAAATACATTGCTGAAATTGATTGCATTTGAAGTTGTTACATTAAGTTGGAGCCTCTCCAATAAATCAGTATGTTCTTAACTCTTTGTGTTGTGTTATAAAAGAGCTTCTCAGTGAAACCTTGCCAGGTGAAATTTCATGGTGAATTATGTTCATTATTGTGGAAAACAAAACCAAATGTCAGTTAATAATAATAATAGTTGTTATTATTATTATTATTCAGTTTTTCCACTATATAAAAAGCCATTATGTGACCTGACAATTATTTTACTCATGAAGACTCCTGAGACAGTTGCTTGACTGAGCATAAATGTTATTTCTGAACATTGCGTACTGTTCCTCACCTAAACCACATTTATTTTCTCATTCTGCAATTTTGCACGTTAGCTAAGAAAAAGATAATCCATTACGTTTACCCTTTCTGTAGATATCTATACATGAATATGTGTATACACACACATACATGTATATATATAATCAGCACTATATTTAAATTAATAAAAAAATTTACATTTGTAAATTACAATGAAGGCACTGAAGTTACATTTGTTTTGCAAGCTATTTCTCATTATTTTTTTAAGGAACTCCAATTTTATCATTGGCAAACAGGAGAAGCTGTCACCTTTCTTTTCAAATGCCTATGCCCAGATTTTGCTCAGAAATCTTATCGTTTTCTTCTAGCAAGTCCCCAGCAACAGCATACAGTTTCCAAACAGCTATGAAGGGATGTGAGCTCAATGGCAGATCAGATCCAAGGGCTATTTTCTTAGACATTATTGTGCCTATATTTGTATGTGGAAAGGCTAAGTTCATTCATCCAGGCAGGTGGACATTTGTGACAAAATCTATCCTGAATGTAACAATTTTGTCTATGTCAGAAACTTCTGCATATGGCATATAGGCATTTATATATATGGGTGCCATTGCAAATGTGCTTTTTGCACATTGAGCTGTATTCCATAAGGGCCTTCTGGAGCGATCAGCCATTTTATATCCAGTTTGGATTCACTTCGTCACAAACAGATGCATATTGTGACGTCTTACAGGAATTTTTTCCTTGTTATTTTTTCTCTGTTTAGCAAAAGTAAAAGAAATTTGGGCTGGAAAGGTATACACCGCTATTTTTACTGGGGCATGTAGTGATAGGATGAGGGGGAATGGCTTCAAACTGGAAGAGGGCAGGTTTAGACTAAACATTAGGAAGAAGTTTTTCACTTTAAGGGTGGTGAGGCACTGGCACAGGTTGCCCGGAGAGGTTGTTGAGGCCCCATCCCTGGAGGTGTTCAAGGCCAGGCTGGATGTGGCCTTGGGCAGCCTGGTCTGGTGGGAGGTGTCCCTGCCTATGGCAGGGGGGTTGGAACTCGATGATCTTCAAGGTCCATTCCAACCTAAACCATTCTATGATTCTATTGGGATTTGAAAGTTTATAAAAGTAAGAAAGAAATTTCCTTTTTCATTCTGGACACGGTGGAAGAGCTGGGAAAAATGTTTCAGTGGCAGGAACGTGTTTAGTATCCAAAGTCGCAGAGGATGTCCTTGTTCTATATAGGTACCACGAGGTAGGAAAGGCATATTGTCTTAAATTTGCAAAGAAAATGGAATATACAGTTTAGTGCCATTAAATAGCATCTCTGAAATGTCATTAAAAAAAATAATGAAAAGAGCGTATAAAGGCTAGTTTGCAAATGGCCCCATCTCAGCCTGGAAAACTGGTCTTAGATTTATAAATCCACGTGGACATTTTGTTAAGGAAACAGTCTTTGAAACAGCAGTTTAGGACACTTTATCACTGAGAAGTCATCCCATCTTTCCTGGAAATTTTAGAAGTAAGAGCAAGTTTGGGTGTAAGTTCAAAGCCTTTACAGCCCATTCGAGCTGCGTTAGGGGGAAATTTGGCTACGATCTTGAATCCCCAAGCTGCAAAGTAGCGAAAGCTGCTCGTGCCGTTGAGCTGATGGTCTTCCGTTCGATTCGGGAGACGGGATTTGAGCTCACCAGTCGCTGTGCCCTTTTTAACCAGGGAGTAAGACCTCCGGCTGGCAGAGCGCTTCTCCGGTCGCAATCGGGGGAGTCAAAAGGACAAGCGGGAAAAGGGAAGGAAGAAAAGGAGAGAGTTGGGCAGGAGAACCTTTCCAAGCGCACGCAGGGCTCCTACAGCCTGTTTGACGCATCTCAGTGGAGTGCACACTGTAGGAAAAAAAACATGTCACTGCTCTAAAACTGTCTTTTCTAATTCAGTGCATCCATGTATTGTTATAAATCAGTTTCCCAGTCACTGAAAGATACAGAGACAAGAGAACAACTTTGACTGTTAGCTATCAACTCACATAATGAAAACTTTCGTTCAGCATTAAGCCGCCAGCGTATGAAAAAAAAAAAAGACTAAAAATATATATTAATGCCTGCATGTTTTGCCTAGGAAAGGGTTCCTTCTACTCACGTGCCTACATGCTCATAGGAGTCAGGCCTGTACATTCATCCTGGTTCTGGGGCTTTAAAGGGGGTTTTAAAAACCTCTGGAATTCTGCATTACAAATTGCAGCCACTGACGTTTCCATACACTTAAATGCTAATTATAGCGTTGCTGACTGGTGAAGCCGTTGGACCATCAAGGATCCAAGCTGCCATGCTTGAGGTTAATTTATTACAATTTTGTTAGAGGTTAACATCGAAGCATATTGATAATGCTATATACCTTACACTTCAATATCATATTTCACAGTAGTTGAAATATAGAATATATATGTATATATACACACATTTCTGCAGATACACTGGTAATTTTACTATAAACCTATGTTATGGTGAACTAAAGATTGAGAATATGAATAAGAAATAGAAAGATAATAACACTTGAATCACATTATTGGAATGCTGTACTTATCCCAAGGTCAAACACATAAACCAAGGAAATTCTGAAGGAATAGAGCCAGTGTTTATTGACTCTGAGAAACCCTTCTTTCTTACATGTACATCTCTACAGCAGGTAGTCTGCTGTAAAGTCTTGATTTTTCTGGATAAGAAGCTCATAGCGCTGAGAATATATATGATCCACCAGCCTCACTTTGTCGCGATAAACAAAATACTACTATCCATGAGCACCAGAGGAAAACAATAGATGCTGTCTTCCTATTAGCATCTCTGCATTTGACAGCAAAGACATATTTTGCCACATGACTAAGTCTCAGGGCAGACAGCTTATTTATATAACTTTGGTTTACCACTTTCCTTCATAAAGAATGAAACCTTTCTCTAAATGATAATCTTTTGACCTCCAGCAGGCTAGTGATTTACAGAGTCACAAAGGCAACACACTATTTAAAAAGCTTTAAGATGCCATTTAAGGTTTTTTTCTGGTGAAACCTTGCTTCTAATAATACACTTGCTGCTCTAAGTTCGGACAGCTTTCTGAATAAAGAAATACTTTTTATATGTTTTAAAATGAAGAATTAACTCCTGTTATATTTTTCTCCAACCTGCGAAAAACAGCTCAGAAAATACAGCTACAATTTCCCAGTGCCTGGCAGTGAAACAGCGAGCGGTGAGGGCAGAGCGGGAGGAGAGAGAGGCTGCACGAGAAGCCCGTGGATGTCTGACGGAAGATAAAATGACATCTTTGATGTAAAAGCACTCTAACAATGTAAACTAGAAGGATGATGTACATAACCATTCTAGTGTAATGGACATGATTTTCACTCGGACAGATAAGATGTTATTTAGATTCTGTCATGAGATATAAGTCTTCATTTTCTTTATACATTCCAGTAACTAGATTTTCCACTCAGCAAAGCAGCACGGTTAAGTAAGTCAAAGGCACAGCATCCGATGCTCCAAGTTTAAACATCCTCTCTCTTGTGGGGCTGCGCTATACTTACTCTACTCAGACAGCTGGTTGGAGTAAATTTATTTCTAGGTATCTCGAACGCGTGACTCCTTTTTCTCACGATCGCTTCTGGGTAAAATCCGGCCTGTGCTCCTCTTCGTTTGCCTTTTGTGTTGGAATGGGGAGGGGGAAGCAGGACCCTGTACGGACCAACGTCTTTGTGCTAGCAGCCAGTGCCAGCACTTCGTGTGTGTGTGTAAGGGAAGTTGGTTAAGATTGGAAGAGCATAGAGTCAAGAGTGGGTAATTTATTGCATGCAAATGTCGAGCTATCTTTTCTATATGGTTAAGAGCCTCATCCAAAGACCCTTGAAGTCAGGGGAGGTCTCGTCTGGCTCGAGCGTTATTCAGATCAGTCCAGCAGAGAGGCTATCAGAGCGTTTGTCATTACATAATAACCACCTAGAAAGGATTTCTTTCTCTTGCCCTTTTTCCTTTCCAAGGGGAGATGTTATTTAGATTCTGCCAGGAAATGCAAGGTTTCACTTTTTTATATATTAAAGTAAGTTAGATTTTCTACTCATTGCATCACTTTATGAATAACAATCCTGGACATTTCCAGGACATGTTTTCTCCTCCAGCTGTCAAAATATTTAATGCTTTGAATGTTCACAATTAGGCATTGCAGTTGAAAAGTGCTACGCTTTTTTTTCCTGCAGCTTTGGGAAAGAATGACACCTCAGTCCCGCTGGGTCGTCTAATAGCAGATTTCTGCGAGCTTCTGGGATGCACTGTGGCTATGTTCAGGGTACTCAAAGCCCTAAGTGCTGTGATTTTCAAAAACGTATCGAGGAGCTCTGGCTATTAGTTTACCTTCCTCTGTCGGACATGTGGATTGAATTATCACTTTCAAGCTCCAGCTGTGTCTTTTGGGAGCGGCATATGAACAGATGAAGAGAGGGAGAAATTCCTTGCCAGCTGGAAAGAAACGGTGGGTGCAGTCCTGGGGCTTAGCTGTGACAGAGCTCAAAATAAGAGAAGGTATGGGAAAGTGGAGAGCCTTCACCAAGCTGTGGGGCATCTCCAGAATGTGCATTGTGGAAGAAACCAGTCCCGGGGTGAGGGGAGCAGGAGAAGCATGCAGCGCTGCCTGTATCATAGCTGTCTGATGCTTCAGGTGACCAGCAGAAAGGCGTCCCAGCGCCAATGTCTGAGACCAGTGAAGAGGCAGGAGCAGAAGCTGGGAAAAATTCTGCAGGAGGGATCAATTAGCAGCCGGCGGTACAGGAAAGAGAGAGAAATCCCTGGAAGCAGCAGAACAAAGCCAGCCACTTGGCAGGACAGGGAAGAAAGGACCTGATGAGAAGCTGCAGCTCCTTCCTCTGCGTTCCTGATGATTTGAGCTCGAAGCAGCAGCACAATTCTTGTGCAGATGCTTGAACAACATAAAAGCATACTGAAGTCAGCAGACTGCAAACCCCTAACAACGTGGTGTAATTTCTGTGTTCCCGCTAGAGCTGGCCCAGGCGTTTTCAACAAATCATAGTTTTGGCAAAATATGCTGTTTCACCTAAATTAAGACATTTGCTGGAACCTGTTTCTCTCAACGAAATTTTAAATGAAGGCTTGACTGAAGACCAAGGTCATACAGTAAATTTTGGCCACAGAAAGAATATCTGCTTCTGTTCCACCCTATTTCTCAAAACATTTGAAAGATATTGGTTTTATTTCACTTGGTTACCAAATGAAAGTAAATCACACCTCTCAAAAAGTTTCACAAATAGGAATTTCTGAAGAAAACCAAACCAAGTCTGGTTCCCAGGTCATAAAGACTAACTTTCAAAATCCTGTTTTATTCTAATCTATTCTCTCCATCCCAATGCCAGGAAAGGTGCACCTGCATAAATCAACACCGTGTAGATATCAGTCAATATGTGGGTAAATGAGTCACGGAAAGGAGCAGGGAAAAAATGGCCACCCTCCTCTTTTCCGGTGAAAGACCTAATAAACAGCAGTGCATAAACTTGAAGAAGACTTTAAAAGTAAGATGGATTACACTTCTGGAAGAGCTTCTGTAATTCGTTTTCATATTGATTTATCAGTACATAATATTCATTTGGCTATCACTAACCTCATTTCCCCAGGACACGCACTCACATTCAGTAGTACTTTTTCTGCCAAAGCTGAAAAACAATTAACCTTTCTGAGAGGGAAAAGAGAACAAAACTGTGGCCCTTACTCCTTCATTTGGTTGGTGGGGATTGTCGCAGCTTTATTTTCATGTATAATTTTCTTATTTTTATTTTGAGAATTTCACTGCTATGCTGGCTATTATTTATTGCTTTGGTGATTGATTTCCTGATAATATTCAGTCAGAGGGTGTATTCTTGATACAATCTGTATAACAATGTGTGTGTTACACTTAATTTTTTTTTTAAATCTTCAAATAGTGTACTCATTATCCAGAACACGGATCACAGGAAGATGCATTTAAGGGGAAATTTTTTAGGTAAAACCTGGTATTAAGTTGTATAGAATCAATAATGATTTATTTTTTAAATGTTTCTTTTAAGAAATGGGAATTAATTAGGTTCCTTGGCAGAGGTAAACCAAGTAATTTTACTGTGCGGTGATTTCTCACCAAACAAAAGAGAATTGGTAGACATTTCAGAAATGCCTTAGCAAACTCTGAAATTCCAGCTTTCAAAAGCAAGATTTTTGAAACACGTTTAAAAGTCCAATAATCTGAATGATCTCTGCAGGAAACTTTGAAAGTAAACTGAAATCAATGAGTTAAGCACCTAGGCACAACTGAAATACCAGTTCAGCTAAACATTTAGACACTTAATACCTTTAAAAAAATCTGTGGCTGACAGTTTCACCAGTTATGAGAATAGAAATTAGACTCCTAAATCACGCCCGTGATTTTGGTAAGTTTACATACTATAACAGAATCAGATGAATTTCTGAATAATTTGATGAGTGGAGGACAGAAAGCAGATGTTGTTGGTCTACTGTGATGTACTAAGTCAGAACTGCACTCCTCCCCAGTGGACTGCTGCATGGGGGCAAATTCTTTAAATAGAAGGACAAAGTCAGGATGGCTAATGCAAATGACGAGCTGGAAAATAGAAATGGCTGCGTCCAAAAAGGATACACTCAGAACTGCGTGTGCTTAAATGGAAGTAACTGGAAAACCCTAAGATTCTTAAAGAATTGGTGCAAGAAAACCTTAGTATTACAACAAAACCCACAAATGGATCAGTCCAGGCCATAGCAATAATGCATGAGAAAGAAACGTAAAATTTATAAAAGATGGGGGGAGGAAAATCCAGCTGTAGAGGATATTGTGGTGAAGTAGAGAAAGTGAGATTATTTGGATGACAGACATAATCCTGGAATTTAACTTTTTTTAACAAAGTGAATTCAAAACAGAGAAGAAAGTTCAGGTCTCCTTAGCATCTCTTTCTGAAGATAACTTGTATTATTAATAAAAGACTAGATTATATTCCTCTGAAGAGAAAGAAAGCCTACAGTATCTCAAGCAGATATGTTATTAAAGCTGACACTTTCCCATATTACAGCAACTTTTGAGGTTTTTATTTCAGGAAAATGTAAAAGTAGGATTAAAGGATGATTCTGGAGACAGGAAAAAGGGATAAGCAGCATAAAGAAGTTGTTATGAGGAAATTCTATTTTATGCAGCAAATTTTCTTTAACAATACTTTTTATATAGGGCTTTTTATTTTTTTTCATTTGTGTAGTCAGCTGGTCAGCTATTTTCTTTCTGGAAAATTGGTATGTAAAGAATGAAAAAGGGAGCAAGAAAATCTTGAAAAATTTACGTTAGGGATTTTTTTACCCGGATATAATGTATAAAGGAAATGATAAGCTGATTTTAGTAATAAAGAAGTGAATTTTAGAAGAACAACAGTCATGTTTCACTAACTGCTACATTAAAGAGGACACTTGTAATGTCCACATTTTTAACTTGTAAACATTACCGAACTCTAAATCCTGGCCCAACAAAGTTTAATGCAAGGAATAAGGGAGAGATTCGAACACTGAATTATGTTCATATTTAGTTCAATATTAGCACTAGTCTTTTCTTACGGTTGAAAAGGAAGATCTGAGGGCGAATGTCCCCAGCTGATGGGAAAAATTCAGGTGAAAATAATTCAAGACATTAGTCAAGAGACATTGGAAGGATGGCTGATCAGCACCGCTTTTGTGCTCAGTAATAAATACCAAAATGATGGCGTATACCACAAAATAGAGGCATGTTGCATTTATATGAACAGCAGAAGCGTGCAAAAGTTTGCATAAAGACCATGGGGTACTAAGTGTACCTCATACTGTTACATCTGAATGTATAAGTGGAATTGTTCCCAGGTCCTCTCATCTACACTCTGAAATTCTGTATGTAGATAAGCAAACTGTCAAGAAAGACGTTAATAGGACCATTATGGAACAAAAGTAGGATGCTGGTGACAGAGAAATTTTATATTGTGGGAAAGGCAGAATTAATTCTTGTCTTGATACTTCCAGAGAAAGCTAAGGGTCATATCCTGAAGAATGCAAAGGTGAAATGTTAAAAGGTTTGATGATAACACTAAAGCAGACAGACCATTAAAAGTATCTGGAGTTTCCAAGGCTTTATGAATTCAAGTAGATGACAAGCCAGGATTGAGGAGAAAAGAACACAAGAACTTTTTGACACTTGTTTAATCCTTGATAGTTTGGTAAATGATAAGTGCCCAAACAGGGTTAGTAATTTAGAACTGGTATTTACGAAAGAAAGCCTAAATGAGTAGTGCAGACCTATGCACTCAGTAACATTAAAGAAGAAATATCAATAAGAAATGAGATACTTACACATAATTTAGAGCTATTTGAAATTGCTGAAGGCAGCATAGTTTCAGGAAATAAATTTTTCCTTCGCTGGCATGCATTCTGGCCGGAGGGAAGACGAATTGAGTTAGCCTGTGGGTAAAAGCAAAAGAGAATTTTAAGGAGGTTTTCAAATTAGTCCTAATCTACGGTATGGTTTCTCCTCGAATTTGAAGCTCACAAATCATTGTGTTCTAGGCCAGGTTTGGGATAATCTCTTGGTAGATTAATGAAGTATTCAATGGGAATTTGTTTTGAAGTCAGCCATACTAGCATGCTAGCAATTCAACCAGTGCTTCACTCTTACCAAAGACTTTTATTTTACGTATATTATGGAGCCACGAGAGTTATCTGAATCCGTGTGAGCAAACATAAAGGTAGATGAGTCTCACCAGTGATGAGCTTTGCATCAACTCATGACAGACCCTGTGATACAGTGTCAAGCCTTGAGGTAAGCTCTGAATTCGGCAATGAAATTCAGCGTTTGAAAAACTACTAGCCATCAGTGGGCTAGCAGAGCTTTTACCATGTCTTGGGTAGTTTCCATTGTTTCAGGACACTTTATGACTTATAAGCCAGAAAAATGGATCGGAGTAGGAACACGTTATCTTCAAAAGGACTGTTGCTGAGGGATAAATGAAGGTGCGTTAGCTCAGGATATTCAGAAACTGTTTGTGGTTGGAACAATAGATCAGATAGAGGTTCATGTTATGCAACGACTTTTTTAACTGTTTGGTTTCTCAAGAACAGTGAGAGAAACTCAGAGACGGGTACATAAAATATATTATTGCTTTGAACTAGGACAGTTGCAAACAGAAAATCACTGCAGAAGCCCCAGTTCAAACCACCAGACAGCAGAATGAGTTTCATGCCTGTTGCTATTCAGTATATCTTCTTCTAAATGTTCTATCTTTCCATCTTAACTCATTTAACACCTATATTACNACTTTTTATATAGGGCTTTTTATTTTTTTTCATTTGTGTAGTCAGCTGGTCAGCTATTTTCTTTCTGGAAAATTGGTATGTAAAGAATGAAAAAGGGAGCAAGAAAATCTTGAAAAATTTACGTTAGGGATTTTTTTACCCGGATATAATGTATAAAGGAAATGATAAGCTGATTTTAGTAATAAAGAAGTGAATTTTAGAAGAACAACAGTCATGTTTCACTAACTGCTACATTAAAGAGGACACTTGTAATGTCCACATTTTTAACTTGTAAACATTACCGAACTCTAAATCCTGGCCCAACAAAGTTTAATGCAAGGAATAAGGGAGAGATTCGAACACTGAATTATGTTCATATTTAGTTCAATATTAGCACTAGTCTTTTCTTACGGTTGAAAAGGAAGATCTGAGGGCGAATGTCCCCAGCTGATGGGAAAAATTCAGGTGAAAATAATTCAAGACATTAGTCAAGAGACATTGGAAGGATGGCTGATCAGCACCGCTTTTGTGCTCAGTAATAAATACCAAAATGATGGCGTATACCACAAAATAGAGGCATGTTGCATTTATATGAACAGCAGAAGTGTGCAAAAGTTTGCATAAAGACCATGGGCTAAGTGTACATCATACTGTTACATCTGAATGTATATGTGGAATTGTTCCCAGGTCCTCTCATCTACACTCTGAAATTCTGTATGTAGATAAGCAAACTGTCAAGAAAGACGTTAATAGGACCATTATGGAACAAAAGTAGGATGCTGGTGACAGAGAAATTTTATATTGTGGGAAAGGCAGAATTAATTCTTGTCTTGATACTTCCAGAGAAAGCTAAAGGTCATATCCTGAAGAATGCAAAGGTGAAATGTTAAAAGGTTTGATGATAACACTAAAGCAGACAGACCATTAAAAGTATCTGGAGTTTCCAAGGCTTTATGAATTCAAGTAGATGACAAGCCAGGATTGAGGAGAAAAGAACACAAGAACTTTTTGACACTTGTTTAATCCTTGATAGTTTGGTAAATGATAAGTGCCCAAACAGGGTTAGTAATTTAGAACTGGTATTTACGAAAGAAAGCCTAAATGAGTAGTGCAGACCTATGCACTCAGTAACATTAAAGAAGAAATATCAATAAGAAATGAGATACTTACACATAATTTAGAGCTATTTGAAATTGCTGAAGGCAGCATAGTTTCAGGAAATAAATTTTTCCTTCGCTGGCATGCATTCTGGCCGGAGGGAAGACGAATTGAGTTAGCCTGTGGGTAAAAGCAAAAGAGAATTTTAAGGAGGTTTTCAAATTAGTCCTAATCTACGGTATGGTTTCTCCTCGAATTTGAAGCTCACAAATCATTGTGTTCTAGGCCAGGTTTGGGATAATCTCTTGGTAGATTAATGAAGTATTCAATGGGAATTTGTTTTGAAGTCAGCCATACTAGCATGCTAGCAATTCAACCAGTGCTTCACTCTTACCAAAGACTTTTATTTTACGTATATTATGGAGCCACGAGAGTTATCTGAATCCGTGTGAGCAAACATAAAGGTAGATGAGTCTCACCAGTGATGAGCTTTGCATCAACTCATGACAGACCCTGTGATACAGTGTCAAGCCTTGAGGTAAGCTCTGAATTCGGCAATGAAATTCAGCGTTTGAAAAACTACTAGCCATCAGTGGGCTAGCAGAGCTTTTACCATGTCTTGGGTAGTTTCCATTGTTTCAGGACACTTTATGACTTATAAGCCAGAAAAATGGATCGGAGTAGGAACACGTTATCTTCAAAAGGACTGTTGCTGAGGGATAAATGAAGGTGCGTTAGCTCAGGATATTCAGAAACTGTTTGTGGTTGGAACAATAGATCAGATAGAGGTTCATGTTATGCAACGACTTTTTTAACTGTTTGGTTTCTCAAGAACAGTGAGAGAAACTCAGAGACGGGTACATAAAATATATTATTGCTTTGAACTAGGACGGTTGCAAACAGAAAATCACTGCAGAAGCCCCAGTTCAAACCACCAGACAGCAGAATGAGTTTCATGCCTGTTGCTATTCAGTATCTTCTTCTAAATGTTCTATCTTTCCATCTTAACTCATTTAACACCTATATTACCAGACCCATGCTGGAAGTCCATGTCTCCACCATCACCCCTCCTCCCTGACTTCCAGATAAATGAAACAGTGCACAGAATAGTTATTAGATTAGTAGAGTTAACATTCCAAATTTAGAAGGAACTACCAGATTTTCATCAGAGAACTGATTTTTTTCTAAGTGATAAAGCTTTAAATGACAGGGTAAAAAGTGTATTTCCAGACAGCCTAAATATCTTGTGGACAGAACAAGTGAGAACAGTGCCGCCAAGCAAAGTTTGTCCATACTGTAATACAGAGAGAGAAGAGACAGTGAATAAATGTATTAGATTCAGAAAACGTTTCTACAACAGCCATCACCAGGAAAGCCCTGCCCATNAAAAAAAAAAAAAAAGAAAAAAAAAGAATTAGACTATTATACTTCCCATCCAAACCTGAGAAGCAACTATCTAAAGCAATTTTGACTGACCTGGCTTATTTTTGGCAGGCTGTGAGATCTGAAGGAGGTCAAGGAGGTGTCTGACTGGTGCAGACCCTGAGTCTGGGCAGGTGTACTGTTCGCTACAGCTGCTGGTATTACAAAGATGTAGACTTGGCACACTGCAATCGAAGTTTCAACAGGACTTAAGAAGCGGTATGCAGGGAGAGGCTGTTGAATCCACAACCTGGATATTACCCGAGGATAGATGTCATTGGGCATGATTCCCATCTGGAAGGAGCAGGTGATCTTTCATGTATATGACACACTAGCATAAGCCAACAGTCTTCACTGCTCAAATAAAGAGTTCCCTTGACCTGGGTAGAGTTAGGATTTCTTTTAACAAAATATTCTTTATTTCAGTCATAGAGCAGTTAACCTGGCATGAAAAGACAGGTGTACAGGTAGTATCTTTTCAGCTCAGCAGTGACTGGTTTAATAATTCTCCTAATGTTCCTGTTGTGATTTCAGCACACGGAGAGGAACTGAGGAAGAGCCCCGCACAACTGTCTCTGCTGAGAGTGCCGTGACTGCAACCTGCCCACTTCCTATTTTTTTCTTTCACGTTAATAGCATAAACAGTAGTTTATGGTTTATCCAGCCACCTGGATTTCCTTATCCAGATTTTTGAAAATATAGTAAAGAACAAATCCAACCCCTTGTTGGTTTTGGTTTTGTATTTTTCTTTCAATGTTAATCACATCAGGTCTCCAGCGCTGGCTTAACAGAGCTTAATTGTTTGTTTTCTTGGAACACCTTGTCTCTTGAGAGGCAGAGATCTTGCTTGTTAAAAGTATTTCCATGTCTTAAGCAGATGATGGACTTTGAAAGAACTGGAATTAGTCAAATACCCTCCCAACAGAGAGTTTACAGATATCCCCGAAACGGTGTTATTTAGAAGAAGTACTGTGTTTCCAAAGATATTAGATTGGTTCTGCTTCTCCTGGAGCTAGGTGTCATGTTTTTGTCTATAAAATATGGAAATTGTTTTCAGGTCTGGAGCTGAAAATAATACCTGGGTGATATATTCAAGAGAGTGTCTGTACTTGTGTCTCAGCTAGTAATCATGTTTATAAGGCTGTCATTATCGGTCTTAGTTTGAGCCCTGTTAATATATATGTATTCTTCAAAAGAGAAGTACAACACAACATTTTCAAGTCTTGCAAAGTAAACTATCATCCGATGCCTCAGTGTTAAGAGAGGGAAAACGAGCAACGAAAAGACAGGGAGCTGTTTCTCATTAACTATTGTAAGATGTCAGCAAGATTAAGGTGTCAGGGTATAGAAAGATGAAGAAGAAAAGAATTACTTAGCAAATAGGCATAAATGAATATAAAATGTGAATAGAGGGTTCTAGCTCCTTCTGAGGGTAAAAATAGGCCAGTAGACATTACATTGTGCTACAATCAACTCATCCACTCGATCCTGACCTTCATCCTTATAGGTGAGACTAGTGGGAGCAAAATGTTACCGTATAGCCAATGCTGGGAACTTTCAGAACCATTATTTCTGAAAAGAAATGAATATTCAGAGGGCCCCTTTGACATAATGAAGGTTAAACCCTATATAGAGTTCTGCAGGCCCATGTGAGCGCTGTCTGACCGGGCTTCAAAAAAAAAAAGCCTGAGTTCAGTGTGTCTGTGAGCTGCCCGGCAGCTCCGTGGCCGTGGTTAGTGTGGGGCTGAGCCCACGTTTAAACTGGTGAGAAACGGAGTATTGCATTGCATCTCGCAAATGCAGCTACACAAGGTGGGCAGAACAATAGGTCTGCCAGAGAGAAAATATCCTATAGACACATATACACCCAGAGAAGTCACTTGCCTGCAAAATGTTTCACAGCTTCAGGTATTGCCAGCTAATGCATGCAAATTGCCATCTACGTACCTGTCATCTTGCCTGGAAAATATTTTAGTTCAGTTAGTGAACAGTGTTTGCAGCTGTACCTGCTAAGGAGAGAAAGACTACACCATTTTATCTAAAAGACAAATAATTCCAGGCAGAAACCACCATTAAAAACTTGCTTTTTAGGAGGAAAGGGGAAAAAAAAAAAAAAGAAAGGCAACAAACAATTTGTTGGCTGACAACAAAAAGTATAATAGTAACATGGTAGCACTTCAGAAAAACATTATTATCCTCATGCAAATGAGACTTAGCAAATTATGGATAACATTTCTGAGTTGTTTTCACTGTTTAATTCACAATGGTCACTTATAAGTATATTGGCCTCCCATTCCCAGGCTGCTGCTCCACGGCCATGAGCAGGCGTTGTAAGAAACCCGTTTCTGAAACCGAACACCAATTCTAACACCTTGCAATGATTTAAATTATGAACCAATTTAGCTAAGCTGAAGTACCCCCCAATATAATTACTTTCTATCACATTTATGCAGATAGAAAAAGATATATCTGTTCCCTCAGCAACAGTTTCAGTCCAGAAATTGTGGAGGCAGAGCATGTTAGCTTTTGCCCAGCCTTCAGCAATAACAGTTATATAGTTTTAAGACTGTTAGAAGGCGGCTATGTACACATTGCTCAGAGGTGACTCTAAATCGCACTTTTAACGCTGATGAGATCAATTTAGTTTCCACATAATGTTAGAAAAAGGAACATATTAATACCTCAAACCCAGGGTGAAGTATTTACCTCACACTCTCATTAAATTGATAAAAAAGTCTTATGTCTTGTTCTACCAGTGCACTTGCAGATATGTAGATCGGGCGTGAATTTGCTTTGCATTGAGTGAGGTGCCGTTTGCTGCATGGCTGTTAATGCTGGGCATTGCAAAAAGACAGCAAAAGAAAGCTTCGTTTTGATAGCTGAGTCCGTAGCCCTTTGTTACCCGCATTTGTAAAGGTGTTCTTTGCTATGCTTTCATCTTTTTTATTTATCTGGTTTGGAAATGCCCCTCTCTGTTCCACTGCCTTATAAAAGCTTCGCTCTGTTTCCCATCTGCTGTCTTTGAGAGATCAGTTGTAGAGCATTCATCAGTGGAAACATGAGGCTTTTGCCACAGTTTCTCCAAAATTCATCTCGCCAGTCACATGCAAACCGAAACGGGTCGGTTTTCATCAGCCTCGGCGTTAAGCCTCTGTGCTCTCCCGTGAGCCCTGTCCAATAATTTAAGAGGGGTGGGAGCAGGAAACAAATTATGTGACTATTAATTCCAGTTTTCTTGTTCAGATGCCAGTACATCAAAAATAGATCTCCCCGGGCCAGAGCACTTTGTCATGTTATCTGGAGTAATACTAGTTTGTGAATTATGCCTGGTCAGTTTAGTGTCTCAGTTTGGTCACATTAATCTCTTTGACCACCGCCTTAATCACCGAACTCTGCCATCTCATTTTTCATCTTGCAGAAAGAAGCCGTCTGACTTTTTGTCTAGTGCCTGGCACAGTGATTGCTCTGTTGACCCCATAGCAGTCAGAGGAACCCGGAGGTCTCACAGGCGGCAGCAGGACCAGCCACAGAGGGTACCCTCTCATCAAGCTCGACTATCTCATCCATTCCTTAATGACCATGCAAATAGCACAGTAACCCCAGATGATGTAAGCTATCCCGATGCACAAACCTTAGCAGGTTAACAACTTGCTGCCTGTCCCAAGCTGCGTGACTACAAAAAGAATCATGAATTCATAGACAAAAATTAATTTTTAATTACTAGAGAATTCTGTATTTATACATATGATTTACATCAGCCATGATGCTTCTCTGAGTCCTTCTATTGAGAAAGTAGTCAGCTAAGCACAAGGCATTAAATCTGTGTACATAATCCTGATAAGACTGTGATGTGGATATAACTTTGAAATCCTATTTTTGTGAATCCGTCTATGTTCGTTTGCCTTAGATGTTCAAATGATCCATAGATTAGGAAATACGATTGTTAAGTTCGATAAATACCTTTGAAAAATCCATACAGAAGTTCGAGAATACATTTGCAAATGGAATCCACCATCCTGCTGAAGGACTCATTCTGACTTTGTTGTTAGTAAAAATAAATACTTCAATATGCTGCTTCTTAAACTAATAAGTGTTGAAATATGTTTTTACAAAAATTAAAAGTTGTATCTAAAATAGATCCTTCTTCTACTAAATGTGTGTAACTAAGACAAACAAAAAAGTCCTTCTGCTATGGAAATCTATAAAAAGTATGGATCAGAGACAAATTTATCTGCTGCTGCTACAGAAATCTATAGTAAACATTAGCACCTGGATACTGTTGTATGGTATCAACTCTCAAGACATTTTAGAAACTAGCCTGCACACAATGCAAGAAATATTAGTTTTCTTATAATACCTATTTATCTAGAGGCCTTCAGAATAACATTTTATCAAAGAAAGAAATGTACATTTTAGTCTTTTTCTTGGAAAAGAACTCAGGTCATTGGGCTTTATTTCTGCCATAAAGGAACTAGGGAGTGTAGTTCCCCATGAAAACATGAGTTTTGGGGGTAAAATGAGGACTAACTGTTACTAAAGACAGAAAAAAGTCTAGCACATTCCCTTCCCTCCAGTCCACTTTGTCAGCCCTTTCCATTATTTGTGTTTTACAGTTGCCTCTGATTTTTTTAGCCTCCCTGATAAAAACAAGTGGGTTTTTTCCTCAGAAACTAAACAAATAGATAAACTGCATTCCCATGAGAAAGCAGTCCAAGTTCATGAATATATTCCTATTCCTATGAATTCCTCTGTGCTTTTTAAAACTACAGAAGTCGATAAACCTAAGATTTTGAGAGAGAAACTTGCTATGAACTGAAAAGTGTAGTTAGGCAACAGCGTCCCAGAGATATGTCACAATTTTGAGAAATGTGTCAGGATTTGATTTCTCCTTATATGGAAGTTGTCTTAAAAATAGAAATATATGTTGTAGAAGGATGACATTCCAGGACACTGCATGATGAATTAGATGCACTCATAGTGCCGGTAAGGGTGCTTCACAATGAATACAGCTATATCTGAAGAATCTACCCATCTTTACAAGAGGGACTGAAGGGGAAGAAAAGTTGTCCAAAGGACAGCTGCTGCAAATAGCATACTTTTTCCAGAACTCATATGTTATCAAGATTCCCAGCAAATCAAGGGATTTGTTAATAATGCAATATAAGCCACTACTGGCTGCTTTTGAAACTGTTACAGAGGTTGCTACGTTGCTCAAAATAGGGTAGAATAAAATTGTACAAGCACTAAACTCAACTTTCTACTAAGCGGATTTTAAAACACAGTATGATTTGTCCTAAACAGGATCTTCTTCAGTCGACAGTGAAATAGAGAAGTAGGAGAATAGAATAGATGGTGAAATACGAGGCCTAGTGTTTCCAAGGAAAATCTTATTTGCTTGGACATGGCAGATAGCTTTTGAACATTATGAGCTGACCAAAGCGATCGGTAAAAGTTGGGTTTCCTCATAAACTGGGCATGGATGTTCCTTGGGGTATGCTAACAACTTTGTAAAATTCAGTCTATTTCTCCATGAGGCTCTACCTAAAAAAAGATATTAAAAGGAAGCTGAAATAGAGATTAGGGCCTACTTTTGGGGGTGTCCTGGTTTGAGAACTGAGAAGAGCTAAGATGTGAATTGAAAGCAATATTTCATTACCTAAATGTCAATTGTGTTAAAAATGGTGAGAAATTTAGAGGAAGAGCTAACTTTGAAAGAATCACCCTCAAGACAGTATGTAGCCCAACAGGACAGTAAACCTCCAACGGCCCTAAAAGAGCTTTTTCCCGGAGTGTAGTTACAAAAGTTTATTTCCTCAAGGCAAGTTGTCAGCAAGTATTCTGTTCAAACACTTCTGAGTTTCTCGTGAAAAGATACACCGTAGATTTAGAGACAGGAATGACAAAGGTCAGTTGAAGAGTGGAAGAATATCTCAAGCTTTCTATCTTTGCACAGTCAGAGAAAGGAATACCTTTCTACATAAAAGAAGGTCATAACGACCACTGTGTTGGTACCCTGCTACATCAAACCCACAGTGTTGACAGCATGCCCATGCCAATAGAAATGTGAATGAAATAGTTATGCAGTTATGAAAAGGGCTCTGTTTGTCACTGCTCAGGCCACTTGGCTCTGTCAGTGATATAACGGTGGAGGAAACATTGCTGTTGAGACTTGCCCATAATCTCTCTGGCCAGTGACAGAAGAAAAGTGGGAAACTTTTAGGAAATTGCATTATAGACTGGTTTTTGCTTTGGGAAATTCTTTCAGAGATCAAGTACGCTAGGACAGGAAACTGCTACTCTACTGAAAGGCCACTTTCTCCTGAAGGGAAGACTTGACCCCAGACTCCGTGCAGCACACAGTAGACATTTCTGCTGTTTGAAGAAGGAAGATTAGTCTCTTTATACAGACATCTTCTCTTCCAGACATGGCAGTAACTGATGACCAAAGAAAGACTAACATGGAAAAATCAAGGTTTTCCCATTTATGCAACACGCAAGGACCTAAGCTGCATGTATATGCAGACGTAAGGAGGTTACGCTGCAGGTACCTGCACTCTTCTGCTCCTAACTTCTAGTACGGGTTCTGCCTATGCCAGGCAGATTCTCCAGACTTGTCGCTGAAGTGTAAAGGTTAAGCAGCCTCCTGAATGGAAGGTTGTGATTAATCAGAAACAAGGCTGATTTTAACATGGTTTGCATTAAAGAGAAAAATACAAAAGAACATTAAAGAATCGTGTTGAGGTATCACGTCCAGGACAGAACGTAACTCTCCAGGGTCCCAAAACAGTGGCAATTCTCTAACTCCACCCTAGAGTAATGTCCAGGTCAGCTGGGCAGTCCATCAGTGGAGACTGACTTGCAGCCCTCTTTATGGTAGCTTTCTTATTTATGAAATGGGTAGGATTTCTCCCTCTTACTAAGCTAATGATATTTTTTTTTCAGTCATTGGATGTTGTCCCAGTTGGGACAGAACTGCTGGAAAGAACTTTTTTTGCATTTCTGCAGTTGTAAAACAGAAGAGGAGAACTTTATGGTGAGCTGTCATCCCAGCCTAAGGAGAGCTAGAAGCACCACATATCAGCCATACTGGGAAGAAATGAAACTGAAACTTCTGCCTGGTTCAAGAGGCTCAGAGGAGACATCCAAACTGTTCTGAGAGAATTATGCACTTTGAAGTAATGATAAGTAAACAAGTGGACCCTCTGCCTACTGCACTGGGTGGAAAAGAAGCTACCCTCCTCAGGATAATCAGGGCCGAGCAGAATTTAACAGAATTAAGACAACACTTACAAAGTGTATTTGGGTTTCACAGACAAAATTTAAAGAGCAGATTGATTACATACATCCCAGAATTTACTTATAAGAACATCTCAGTAGAGCAATCACTATGTGATTACTTTCCACCACAAGAAGGATATAAGGGATGTAATGCAGCTACATAGATGGCTATCTCACTTTATTATTTGCAAGAAAACCTATGGGGAAAAAAATAATCAAATAATAGACTGAAGGACTAGGAGAAAATATGAAAGAAGTGCTTATGGAGTTAGGTGCAATTTACAATATAGGTTGCAAATGAAATATGCAACGTGTGGATATTTTCTTTAGAACCTTAGATTAAAGATTTAAATGATAACTTCGAAGATGGGAACATGAGAGCGAGAGTTGGTGTTGGGCAGAATGCTGCAGCTGTAGGACATATTAACAGTGAAATTGTAGTGATGCTTAATCTCCACTTTAACATGTGCATAAATTGTTCACAAAATTGAAGCAGTTGCTTGATCACCATATCTTTCAGTTGGATAGCCTGATACGGGCTGGAGGGGCTGAAGTAGATTCCTCACCGAGTGGAATGAATAAGTCAATGAATAGCTTCATTGTTGGTGCCCAAATGCTCTACCTCAAATTTAGTCACGTTAGGGATCAATCCAAGTCATGATTTCATTCTCTGTTTTATTTTACCAGACCGGAAATCCTGGGAGCACTGTGGAACCCAGATGGAGAAGAATCTGAAATTATATTAGCACTGAATTCACACTTCACAAAGAAATACATGTGGGTAGACCAAATGTATATAAACTCTGATTTTATTTTGAAAGAAATTTTGTGTATTAGCAAAAGTTTATACAGCTCTCTCTCGGTTTTCCGATTACATTCACTGATAACTCTCTGCAAGAGGGAAATTAATGGTTCAAGGAGACACATAAGTACATTTTAAGGATTGCTAGGAAGATAGAGTAGAAGTATGTGTGGGCAAGAGACTAGGACAGTTCTTGCGGAGTAATAAGTCACGTAATGAATGTGGTCTACGCCTGATGAATGGCAGCCACCTGCACCCTCCATCCTGGCACCTACGAGGTACAGGCTTCCTGGTGGTTTTTCTCTTTATTTCACACTTACTATACTTTCACAGCAGAAGGAACAACTTGCATTGTAATGGTAGGTGCTGTAAAACGCCTGCTAGTTAAAGGTGAATTTTCTAAACTAAGAACAGCTCAAACCTAACTAAGTATTGCCAGGATTAGATTATGTTACCGGGACCGCAGACAAATGATACCCTGATTTGTTCAGAACACCTTCTGGTGATGGTGTTCAAAAGGCAGAATAAATAGAATAAATAATAAAATCAGAACTTATAAGTGAACTTGTCTTGTCCTTGTGCTATCTTTGGAAGAGACCAATATACATCTTTTCAAAGGCTGTTCCAGCGGTTAGAGTAATGAATGACATCTGCATTTGACTTACAGCACATGCACAAGGGTTTATGTCGAGAATCATTACTGCTTAAACTAGGATCATCTGATATTTCAGAAGACAAAAACCTTCTCGTGGTAGGGATTATGGCAATACGAGCGGAGGGTCTAAGTTCATAGTGATGCACAAGGGCCAGGCTGTTTCGCCCGCTCTTGTTAGGCAGGATGACTATGGCACTCAGGCTGAGCTCTCTAATTGGCGTTGTAGTTTCTCCGGGACAAGGCTGCTTAAGTAGCTTGTGTTTGTACAGCACCTAGCACTGTGACTTGTGCTGAAAGCACGTACTACAAATAATATATTGTGATGGTAATGACTTCCTAGCTGAAGTCCTAAGTCAAACATGTCAGAAGTAATGAAATTAGATTGGAGAATGACCAATAACGCTAATCATTACAGCTGTGATAGATTCCAGAGTGTTGAAACCGTACGTGGTTACTGCTATTTCTGGAGATAATGATTTCGAGAACTGCCTGTTTCCTCTGTTAATCTCACTGGTTGATTAGTGTTGGCTCTATCATTCTGAACAGTATAAATCGAGTAGTAACGTCAATCTGCCTTCTTAACAAGTCCAGAGCAAGTGTTAAGTTCGATGTGACAACTGTGGTGTCTGCTTAGTTTAGCAGAAGTTATGGCAGAGACTCCTAGAAGATTTCAAGTGTGTTTATTAATTTGATATAAAATGCATGAAAGAAGCGTACAGAGTTAGTTCTTTGTTTCCTCCTCTCAAAATTGCAACTGGGCCAGTAACTCTTAATACAAAGTTAATTTAGTCAAGATACTTGAGAGCCACTTGGCTCTGTTTCTAAATTCCTCCCTTTGTCCTTCGCAAAGCTCTTTGAAGTGTTACTCTGCGAGGTGGATGTTGTAATGAGCCTATTTCTAAGAGGATCAAAGTAGCAGAGCTGCCCAAAGCAGCATCAAAGATACACAACAGAGAGCCCTTTAATGAGCAAGAGGGACACGACTGTCTTTTCCCCAAAATAAAACCCTAAAACAGGATTTAGATTAAATATTTAAAATTGAAAATTATTTTATTTTGTCTGGAGCTCGCTAGCAGAAAGCAAAAACCTCAAAGAGAAGAGGAGACTTCTCCAGCTGACTCTGCTAAAATTTAATGACTGTCACTTGCTCGATGCTTCACCATCACTTAATGAAGTCCAAATACCTGTGGCCTAAGCTAAAGGTGGCAGCGGCAGCCGGCACGGGCACAGGCAGGATAGCAGCCTCGTGCTAGAGCAGATTCCTTTCCCATGGATATGAAAATAGAAAGCAAACATACGGCAGGAAGCTGCGGCGAACGCTGCAGAGAGAGAAGACAGCTTGGAGGGGGAACAGGGGGGAAGGGTGGGAGAAAAAAAAAGGAGTGGGAGGGAGGACTGGACATGTAAATTATGTGCCAGGAAATGAATTCCTTATAATGTCTCTTGCCAGAAGCTAAATCCTAGCAAATGTAAGTCGTCTTTTTTCCCTTTCTTTTGCTCTTTCCTCTGTTCCTCTGAGGGTCAGGGAGGAAGGAGCAGGGACAGGAAGAGGGGCGATTCAGTGTTTACTTACTTATTGTGTGAGTAAAGTGCTATATGATCCAGCTTTAACATTACAAGGCATGTGACCCCATAAAAGTGACGAACAGGATAATATCCTGCTTCTCATTACACACGGTTTTTCAACTTACTTTATTTGGCCACGGGGATCCTTCAATATGTTCTAGGGCTGACGTACCAGCAGCAGTGTGTTTCTGTTCAGAGGCTAGATGTGCTTATTGCGCTGCGTTCAGTAATGAAACGGGGGCTTATTTGCTTTGACTTGATAGCTATCTGTGCAAATATTGCCTCTACTTAGGTTTGTGTTTGTTTAAGAAATCACCTAGTGCATCTGTCAAGGCTGCAGAAATGCATGCCACTGACCTGCACTTAACTTGGGGATAAAATGAGAAGACTTGTGTTTAAGGTTAAACCTGCATGTAGGGTTGGGGTGTTTTTTTCAGAATTTAGCAGAAACCATCTGGCAGAAAGTTAAAAATTCTTCGAAGCAAACCTTTGGCTGCTGAGAGAAGTACACTTCTAGCTTATGAGAAATCAATGATATGTGATGCAGAGAGCAGAATGACTAATGAAACTGGACACAAAGTAATTATATAATACATTAACGTTTACTGGGCAATAAGCTTGAGAAGTAGCCCAGACTTCTTTTATCCTTCCCAGACAACACAGTTTGGGATACCATATATCCCACCATGTGCAATGCCACGGACAAAACCAGTACCAATTTCCTTGAAGAATTCTGTGGGTAAAAGTGTTGGGCACTTCCAGACGCAAGGAGCACAGACCTTCTCTCTTTTTTTTTTAATTAACTGCAGCACTGAAATGGTTATGGAAGTTTGTACGGAGCAAAATTTTGTAGCTTAAGTAAGTAAAGTTAAGTAAGAGGTTGCTTTTCAGCAAAGGTGCTGAGAACTCAGGAGTTTCCAGTGAAAGAAACTGGCTGGGAACACAGCTCCCAATTTCCTTCCTTTGCAAGGTACAAAGTACACAGCTCTTCCTAGAGTGCTGTTATCTCCGGAAATGTAAATATTTATGAATGCTTGTATCGTACTGAAATCAGTAAAAATCAGTAAGTCTTCAGAGCTTTCTAACTTCCTGCATATCCATTTCTAATCAGGATTTGGTAACCTAACGACAATCTGGGACAATGTTGACCATTGTGACTTGGTTGACATTTTGATGGCAGATACAACTTCTAAGACATTGATTGCACATACACATTATAAAGTTGCCCACTGTAGAAATAGTACATGCACATACACGTACATATATGACAGGTATTTCATAATCCATATGTTGTGGGTTCGCCACTACTGAATTGCTTGAAAAGGTTTTGATGCTACAAGTGAAAACAAATTCTTAGCATCCTTAGCACGCTTCTTTTGTATTCCTATTTCTAGCTTCTAGAATTTAAACCCCTGAAGAATATAGAGTATATAACGAATGTAGTAATAGAAAAAGATAGTCTTTGCAATTTCAGGTAGAGATAACATATAAACACAAGAACAAAATGAAAAAGGATATCAAACAATGTATCCGGTTTTTGAACTTACTTGGATTGTTGAAGGCTAATCTCCACAAAGAGCATCAGTCAAAGCTTTGATTCACGGGAATTTGTGTGCAGAAGAGATGCAGGGCCTACATTGTTCCGCTTTCTTCTTATGGTATGAAATATGTTTGATTTAAAGTGATTGTCTAGAACTGTCCCATCTCAATGCCAGTTCTACATCGTGTCTTAAAAAAAAAAAAAAGAAAATTTATTTTTAAGAATGACTTATTCCCTGAATGTCAATCCATTTTTGAGCACCATGATTTCTACTGATTTCTCCCACTTCTGTACCAAGTATAACCTATATTACTCAGTTCTGGTAATGCCCTAACTCAGGAATAACAACTTTTACATAAGAATGTTTTATTTCCCCCATGGGCAGAAAGAATCCCTAAGATTCTTTTAAGTACTCAGCTTGTATTCTATTGATCTATTTTCATTACTAACACAGATTAATTATATTTAAATGTAAAACAATTTGTTTTAATTGGAAGCAGAGTTCTACTCAGCCTTTACAAGCAATAATTTCTTAACGGTGCTAGTTCAAGCATTTTTTTGCTATACCTGTAAGTTGGTTACATCTTGCCCTTGGAAATTTTGGGTACGAAATGAAAAGGATGTTTCCCTGAAAACCATATGATTAGCCAGTGTCAAGTTCTGGCATATTGGTCTCCCAGGAATGCACTGTATTAGTTTAGTTAGACAGTATCTGAGCAATTTGCTGCAGTCTTGCTGATTTAATGCTGCTAAAATGAAGAAGAGAACAAGTAGTAAGAGGTGCTACATTAAGTGCTCCATAAAACCTTCCATGCAATATAAAACCAGCTTGCAACTTTCCCATGCGTGTGTTTCTACATGTAAGTTTTCAGTACTGTTAGTCATAGCTTTCAAATGTTTCTCTGATAAACTAGTGGTTGCCCAGTCCTTTTTGAGTAGCAGTTTCCTGTGAGTATCGTCAATAAAACCTTCCTCCAAAAATCCCCTTATGCTAGGCAAGACTCAAGAACAGTTCCAGTTGTCAAACTATTGCAAGGACCTACCCCGGAAGCTGCAGATGAGTCAAGGTACAATGAGCGCTCCCAGTTACTTCCCCTGAAAAAAACCATAACAATAATTACCACAGGCTGTAAATATATCAGATTATGTTTAAACGTCAAATACGCGTATCTTTCTACAGATATCCCATTTGAAATCTTACTGTCATTACAGTTATCGATAGGACATAATTCTTGTAAAGTGATGAGGCACCTAATTATGATACTTGAGTGAATCTGATATAATAATGCCTTCATTGTCAAAAACATATATGAATAACAGCAACTGAAAACCAATGCGTCTTGGCACTTCTGTGCTACCCAGAATTATGAACTGAGATGCCTGAGTAGAGCAGTTCTGGTCTAATGTCCTGTCAAATGATTTTCTAAAACACTATATTCAATGAAAATTAAGATGGACGTCATACCCTTATGCAGTGATAAACATTAGTTCAGATCCCGTGGCCTCAGGGACTCTCTGTAGCTGCGGCACCCAAAAAAAGGCTATCTTTGATGCTTTAGCACCCTTCCTGAAAAACAGGGCAAAACTACCCACATGCAATACAATTACCACAGGTTTGTAATAGGGAGTCACAAGCGAACTATACTTGAAATATTGTGGGGGCTGCTGAAATGGGGTTTTTTTGTGTGTTACCATGTTTTACTTACCTTTGAAGCACAGAGTATCTAGCTCCTTCTATGCCTTTGAGAATAAGGAAGTTTTACCAGGTAGCCCAAATAGAATATTGGGAGAGTAATTAAGAGAAACAAAGACATCTGTCAAAAGGAATTGCAATTTTTTGTCACGCTTCTGATGTATACTGAGACTGAGCCCTTATGAAAATCAGATTGTTAAATAATTTGCTTGACCTTGTGAAAAACATTTCACTTGTGAGTCAAAGTTGTTCACCATACCATACTGCATAAACAGTTTACTTAGAATACAGCAAGGTGCTAAGTACTTTGACTATCTTCAATTAAACTTATGAACACTTAGTTTTAAGATTTTTTAGTCATACTTGACATTCTTGAGAAGCTTAAATTCATAGCTATAGCTATTGTATTTTAAAATAAATTGTAAATTAATATCTACCTGAATATCACAAATTATGCTACAGTCAGTTTGGATCTTATGTGTAAATCGAGCTATTTGGTCAAATTCTGTGATTCTATAAAACATCTTGCATCCAAGTGCAAGGTCTTACATCTGGGTCGGGGCAATCCCAAGCACAATTACAGGCTGGGCGGGGAATGGCTGGAGAGCAGCCCTGAGGAGAAGGACTTGGGGGTGCTGATTGGTGAGAAGCTCAACATGAGCCAGCAATGTGCGATCGCAGCCCAGAAGGCCAACCGCATCCTGGGCTGCATCAAAAGAAGTGTGGCCAGCAGGGCGAGGGAGGTGATTCTGCCCCTCTACTCCACTCTCGTGAGACCCC
>VUYV01000411.1:129194-180398 GCA_008711295.1 Anarhynchus alexandrinus | reverse complement strand
TGGGCAACGTGGTCTAGTGGGAGGTGTCCCTGCCTATGGCAGGGGGGTTGGAACTCGATGATCTTCAAGGTCCTTTCCAACCTAAACCATTCTATGATTCTATGATCTTGAAATTGTTTAAATGGTGTGTTTTACTAAGTAATCTCCTTTACACTGTCAAGCATTGATTTAAACATGATAAGAATGCACTCTTTCACATTAGCTGTTTATTCATATATATTTCCAATTTCCTGTCTAGAGGTATCAGCAGGTTAAGGATTGGACATCCTCATGGTCAACAGGTCATGAAAGGGATCACAAAGGGGTACATTCCTGCCTAGTCCTAAAACAGGCAATACCGCAATTCTGGACGTCAAGAAGCCAAAGGGACTGGACTGCTGGAAGTACATAGGCTCACGTGTCCTCCCCTTCCCTATGGCCCTTCTAAGAAATAGTCCTGAGATAGATGGGCCACTGGTCTGGCCCAGCAGAACATTGCTTCCTTTCTTGAGCGTAAATAATAGTAGCAACAACAACAATGATAATAATAATAAAAGATAAGCAAAAAAAAAATATTACTTACCTCTCTGTTCTTTTGTGTAAACTTGTCTTTCTCTTCCTACTGTAAAAATGGCTAGAGAAGGCGAATACCGAATAAATATGCTTGTGACTAACACTGATTTATAATGCGGGGTCACTATTTAGCCCGAATGCTGCTTTTCTCTTTTCAAAAAGCAGCAGCATTTTTTAAGGCGATTAGTAATTGCAGCGTCTTTTCACTTGACAATATGTATTATTCCTAGCATGGACAAATAAAGAGGAGAAAATACAACAACAAACAAGTAACAATAGTTCTTTTGTGACCACCACCAACTCAGAAAAATATTATTTTCCTTTCCTTCATTCATTTACATATGTATTTATTTGCAGAAGGCAAAACACAACTATATAGATCATTTAAATTCTGTAAGATACAAAACTTGGATGACTCAGTGGAAAATTCTCAGAAATAATCTTGATGAAGTGGTTTTATTCATCTCATTCTACTTTTCTCAAGGGCTGACATATGCATAAAAGGGGAACATGATCCCTTGCACATGTTCTCCATGAGGACTGCGTGTAGCACAATCATTAACTTAAAACAAGCTTTGCTGACTCTTACTCAAAGGCATTGCTGAATCCAAGCCAAAGGAATTCAGGCTGGCACTTCTCCATCTCCTCTCAGCGGTGAATAGGGTGAAAGCACAACCCTGTTTCACTACACCAAGTCTCACGGGCTTTCAGCAGACCTACGTGATCTGTCCCAACAGCTCTGCTGTGCAGTGTGGGACATTTTAAAGGTGTCAATGCTTTCCTGCCCTGCTGCAGGCTGAGGATGCTCGTAGACAGAGGATGGAGGAGATGCGGACAGCTGGGTGGACAGCTTTCACTAGGCACTGCTAGCACGGCAAGATCCTACCAACACCAACCACCAACACTTCAGCAAGTCCTTTTTTTTTTTTTTTTGTTCATCCCTCAAAACAGGGAACGACATTGCAATTAGACCATATGCAACATGTGCTGTGTATGCGTGAACGGGACTTGATTCTCCTCTGGGAGAAATGGAAACCACAGGGTGGTCACATCAGCTCCCGGAGCGATAGCATTAAGCTGAGGGCACAGAAACATATCTGTGGGGAGAACAGCTCTTTATTGAGTGAGGATTGACAGCAGAAGCCCTTATCCCTCACAGTCGTCCGGCTTTGCTCTAGTGCCCTCTCTGCTGCTTCTGGGTTTTCCAAGGGCTCTGCCTCTTATTCTTCCTTCGACCGCTTTCCTCCTTTGTCAGTTCTACCATATGGTCCTAAACCTTGACAGGGAAGATCCACCTCCAGGTTGAAACAAGCCAAACATATGGAATACTGTTTCAGAAGTGAGGGCTAAGAATAGTCTTTAGATGATTAGTAACCCTGGTTACTGTTTTGTGCTCCTAGAGAAAGCCACGTGCAATGACAGAAAGCCATTTACAATGATCAATAAACTAACCTAACCAGCACATTTGGGGAAATGGAAAATCCAATCTCTGCAGAAGTTTTTTCTGTAAAAAAATCTGTATTTTTTTTTGATTCAGAACTAAATTGTCTGTTATAAAAAATACCTTGGGTCAAATCCAAGCCAAGCAGTTGATTTTTCAGATAAAGCAGTGTTTTGTTTTGAGTCATTTCAACTTCTTTCAGTAGCCACTTGAGCTTCCCATGGTGTCTCATGGGAAGTGCACTGGAATATTCCCCTTCGAGCTAGCTTTCCTTGTCTGATCTATCTCCCAAATGCTTCAATATCTTCCCTCCAGTTAAACCTCAAAATGAGCTACAGAAGTAAATATATGAATGGTACCTAACAGGATAAATGGAGTAAGGAGAGAGCCCAGCTTACTGGAAGTGATAAATATTTTATAAGAACAAAAGAATAATTACACCGGGGCAGACAAAACGTTCTCTTAGTATACATTTGTATTTTTACAGTGGTCAGTAGAAGAGGTAAGAAGATACAAGAAAATTAGAAATTAATTGCTTCTTCTGACATATTGCCCCAGCTCCCAAAAGCGTGCCATTTCTAGGACTTCCTGAGCTACAGATTGCATCCAAAGCTCTGTAATATCAGCTTTATGCTTCTTCAAATGAAGATTCCAATCTGTTTAAATCCATCTATACTTTCGGCCTGCAGAACTTTCTGCAGCAATGAGAGCTTCAATTTAATTATGCATGGTGTGAAGAAGGGACTTCCGTGACTAATTTCAAAACTTTTATTTTAAATTGGTGTTGGATGACTCCCAGTCCTTTCACTGAGAAGCAGTGAATAATGATTGCCTACCTACCATGCCAATCAGGATTTTTCAAACTCGTGCCATATGCCTCTCATTGCCTCTTCTGTCCACGTATCCTCTCTTCCTGTGAAAACTGTGCATATCTTTGATCTCCCCAGTCCTCTCACATGTCCCTTGAACTACAAGTCCCAGAAGTCTCTCGAAGCAATTTGGGGGATGCAAAACACCACCAAATGAATTTAAACCAAAACATTTCAAGATTTCTAAGTATTATTGTTGATTCCCTTCCCATGCACTCTATACGCTAATGTCTCTGGGACTGAGCAGTCCCAGAGAGGTATGAAAATAGTTACACAGATTTAATTATTTTTCTGGGAATAAGAGTTTCAATTTCAATCAATTTTATCAGATTCCTAAATGGATTTGAGAAGTTTGTCCTTATATATATTTTTCTGATCCATATTGACATCTTTAAAGTTCAATTTGCCACAAAATTTAAATAATCTGTATAATATTTACCTTTTTTTCAAGTTGAAATATTTTGCCACCAAATCTGGCAGTCAAAGTGACTGCAGGCAGATGTGAAACAGGCTTCCTTCTGAAGCTGAATGAAGTATAAGGCATGAGAAACAACAAGAAGTAAATTTGACTTGGTTTTAATATTATTTTTTAATAGAGTAGGTCACCTTGGTAAAACAAGGTAATGACCTGTAAGTCTAAACAAACTCAATTGATTTTAGTGGATTTGCGCTCATTGAGCAGAGAAAAGAATTTATCATCCGATGTTTTCCTTTAAACAGTCCTTCTCCAGATGTCATGCTGGAGACAGACATTTTTTGGAAACTTCTAACATTGTCAGACTAATACTTGACAGTTACGCACACATGGTAGGGCAGAGAGATTTTCTTCTCCAAAAAATGTAAAATGGCAAGCCGAAGTGAAGCCGCCGAGGTGCGGTGCCGAGGCGCTGGGGCTATCCGTCTTTCTCAGATAGCATTACTAAGATAACAAAAATGCGTATGCTTATTTTCAAGCGCTGCGCCTGGAGAACAAGCACAGCACGGCTGTCATCCGAACAGCCTGCTCCCCTGCTCTGGAGACGGTTTTCTATTCCAAGGCATCCCCCACCCACCCTCCCTTCTCTCCACCAGTCGTAGTCACTTGCCCCTTTTGCTCTGAAAATAAATCAATTTCATCTGCCGCAGTTCGATTTCTTTCTTCTCTCTGCCTCGGTCCCTCAGTCCCGCTCGCTCTTTGAAAGCCTCTTTCCACTGCACCATATGGCAGCTGAGAGAAGGGCAGAGCCGTGATCCAGCTCGTAACAAAAGAGGCTGTGGTGTCAAAAAGCCTCATGAATGCATGAGACACATTCATGTATAGAGAAGTGCCTCCAGCTCTGTCAGGGAGGACTAAAGAGAAGGCTGATAGGCCTGACATCGCTTTCGAGTCGAGAAAGGCAGCAGCTCTCTCTGCAGCTCATCCCCTCCTCCCTCCCCTTCTTTGGTTTCACGCCAAAATCCTATTAGATCTATTAATGACATGAGACACAAAGTCAGAGTGTGTGGCAGAACACGAAATTAAATCAGGCCGCCTTATTTACTCCCTATCACTGTTTTTGAGATAGAATCATACTGCTAAAAGAAAAAATAAATAAATAAACCAGGCTTTAATAGTGTGCCTAAGAATAAATGAGCAAGTCCTATCCCCCCCCAAAAGGGGATGGTGCACACTCCTGTGCATCGCCTATGGCGGCAGATTTGCGGCAGAACTGCAAACCGAACACTTGCAGGGTGACCCTGAAATACTCTTTAGAGGGTTTATTTTGCTTTCTCAACTTTCTCGAGCTGCTGTTGAGACAAACAAAGGACTTGAAGGTTGGCTAATTAACTAGACCTATTACCGCGTGTGCACGCTGAGCTGCTACAGAAGAACTACGTTTAATTTTTGAATATGAGAGAAATGCAAAACTGGCACTTACAAAGCGTGCATGCCTTCGCCCTCTCCCTTCTGGTTTGCATCCTCTTCTTCTCTCTTGGCGATGCACGACATGCTTCAGTCCACAGAAACCTCTACGAAATACATTCACGACCTTTATACACAAAGTTTACAAAATGGTAGAATATACCCATCTGAAGTACATTTATGGCAAACTTTTGTCACTGCTAAGGGAGAGGAAAAACCACCACTCTCGTGCAGCGGAAGGCAACAGCGCGTATTTTACGAATAACTTTGTCACTGAACTTAAACGGGAATAACGGTGCTGCTTTATTCCCGTAAAATTGAGCGCTAGTTAAACTGTTAAACTAGAACTGCATTACTATTGCTGTCTCTCCCCCGGAAAGGCCTCAGAAATTACAAAACTCTGTGTCCCTGGGGTTATTTAAAGGAACCTGGGCAAGCTTCCAAATGCTGGTATATGCGACCTTTACAAGCATTCAACAATAACAGTCCCCCATGAAATAAATCCACGAACATGTGCAGAGTAACTCAGCAGTGGCACGGAAGTTGCAAGATGAGATTGTATCGACACTGTTGAATCACGTCCCTACAATCGGTTTAGAAGATTTTGCTGAACGCGTGGCATATATAATGGTATAAGATAAAGTTTATAGTATCTCACAAGTCTTCCCTCCTGGAATGCTCTTAATGTAAAGATTTAGAACAGCGTTATATATTTATGAATATATTAAAGCTACTATTTATAGGTTCATCATGAACAGGTTCATCACAGGTTCATCACAGGCAACTGAAGAGAAGTTAGTTTCAAAAATAAACTACAATGAATTTAGAAATGTAAAAGTTCCACTGGAAATTACTTTGACGGTGTCTTTTTAACATGAATTCTGCCATACATTGGGAAAAAAAAACCCCAACCCTGTTGTAAAGGCTGCTCAGGAATGCCTCTGAAACGGCTCTGGGGAGGCAAACTAGCGTTGGTGATATTTGATAGACTTAATAAAACTCAGGGGCAGTCGGGGCTTCTTAAATCCTACCGGGCAGACTTTAAGCTCTCATCCTTGAGAGCGACTTGTGGCGGGTCCCCGCTGGGAGGGCGGCGGGAGGCCGGGAAGGCGAGGAACAATGCCGCCATTCAGGGTTCCCCCCCTTTCAGCCCAGCCACATCTGTTTACACGGCCCGCGCCCACCTCTGAAAAGGGTGGTCCTCCCACCTCCATTCTGTCTGGCGGGGTCCTGAATGGCGAGCGGCTCTGAAAGCTTTTCTGCTGGAAGTCCGCGGTTTCAGATTTATTTTATGAGACCAGAGCTGAAAGGCAGACTAACAATAACGGTTGCACGTTTCTACAGTCTGGTTTGGATTTTATTGTAATCTGAGAACAACTGTAAAATTGTCCCAAACTACCCGGTTTCAAAATAACTCTAGCACATAGGTTATTGACACTGAACTTGGGGGGCTGAATTTTGCGCTTAGTCTTTCAGCTACATATGTTTTTAAGGAGCTTTTCCTGTAAAAATAATTTTACAGCTCAAATATTTTTGAAACAACACTGGCAGCGCTCAGAGAAGGACTAGAAAGTATATTTTACCCCAAAGCATTTTTGCCTTACATACAACTATGCTTAGAGTCCCTAGCTTTACACTCTGCACTTGACTAAATAGTTCATATAGAAATACTGTGACTACAATAAATTTTGCTCTGTTTAGAAACCAGTTCTGCAACTTTCAGACTGAGCATCAACTTTGCCCAGCAGATACTTCACAGAAACCAACACATTTGAGGAATTTTAAAATAGCTGGAGACCAACAGACCAATCCCACGTTTTTATTTGAATCAAAACTTCAACTGGTAGTCAAGTGGGACGCGTCCTTCAGAGGGTCGGATGAAGCCCACAATAACCAGGGAAAGCAGAAGATGCTCAAAGCCTATAGCTGACAACTCTTAGCATACCAGTTCCCGATCCAGTTTTACGTAGCAATACATGAACATCAAGCAAACTTTGCGAATTCAATGTCAGCATGATTTGTCTCCATTGATTAACTGCATTCGATGAACTTACAGAAGTTTTGCCTGAATACGAAATGCAGGCTCGTATGTCTGCCAAAGCCATCACAGTAATTGCACCGTAAAACTGCTACGTCTGCAAGTGAGCAGAAATTCATGTTGTAGCTGACATGATGGTATCACAAATACACTGTACATATAATACAGAAAAAATCCTGCAAGTTCCAAGGGAGATGACAAAGAGAAGTTGTTAAAGAAGAAACTAGACCATCTGCTACTTATGAAGTATCAAATCACAGAAAATAAGATAGAGGTGGAATGTGAAAAACCTGAAAAAAGAGACTCAGGAAGAGATTACTGTGGTATGAACCCATTCTCAGGTGAATTACTGTGAACTTGTGTAGTGCTTGGTGATTTGCTGCGCAGGCCTTGTTGAACATGCAGTTCATTCTGTACCACCGTGCTTCCAAATGCCAAACTGTATTCAAGATCAGCTAACACTATGTTATTTGTTTTCCTGATGTTGTTCTTCTAGGTTCATTAGTTATCGTGATTATGGTAAGACCCTATAAGTAAGAGGATCGTAGCAAAAATTTGCTTATTCAGTATTGAACTTGCTCAGTGAGGGCTGTCACATTGTTTTGAACTTCTCTTCCATGAAGACAGCAACCTGGTCTAGTGGGAGGAGTCCCTGCCCACGGCAGGGGGGTTGGAACTAGGTGATCTTTAAGGTCCCTTCCAACCTAAACCATTCTATGATTCTATGATGTTTAATCTAATGATTTCTTTATGTACAAAGCAATAATTTATTGAAAGGTCCCGGCAGAACCAGGGACTGTTGTTTAAGTTGAGCATTCTCTTCTCTGTTTTTATTTAATATAAATATAAATCGGGTGGCCTAAATATAAACAGGCAAAGAACAAAGAAATCCCCTTTCTTGTTCTTTGTGTTCCTATACAGGACAAGAAGAACAGCTCCTTGACTCTAGAGAACGTGCACCGTGGTTAAGTGAGGAGGGACTGTCAAAGGGCCCTGGGCTTGTAGAGTTTTGCCAGACTGTGCCCATTTCAAACTAACATTTGTCTGCTCCATATTCTGCAACCACAGCGCCTACATCATTGGAAGTACGGAAAGAGGGCAATGAATGGCACCAAGCTATAAACTGAACCATGTTCCTTTGTGACTTAATACAGTCACAATACAGATCTACATCCCAAACTTCGTCCTTCCTTTGTACCCAAACATCACAGCGCAGCTGGTGAATAAGTACTGTTATCTGAGATGCATCATTCAGGAGACTAACAGCATGTACTAGGTTGGACAAAAAAAACCATACAGAGTGAAATCATAGGCAATATAATTCTAATCCAAATATAAGAGTTCCCTAGGAGCATTTACAGCCTTACAGCAATGACATCCTTGAGGGTAACCTCCCCTCTGCTCAAGCTTTGCCACTGACATCAGCGGGGCCAATATCTTTCCTTGAAAGGTCAAGATTGACCAAAGAAACTTTGATAGAACATTAAGAGCTTGCCTGAACATGTAAGAAAATAGATATTTTAGCATCTGAAGTTTAAATCATGCAGTGTGCTACGGCTGCCTGCAAAAATAAGCATCGGAAGGCAGGTAACTGAGCAAAAGGAAAAAAGTAGAGTTTTATCAAAGCTGTAGCATAAAATCAGGTCATTAAACTCAACTAGCTCTTTTTTTTCTTCTTCTGCATTTATCTTGCATAGAGGCTAAAATGTTACTTCTGTTGAAGAAAAGAGAGAGTAATTTAAGCCTATAGCTAAAAGTTAGCAGAGTTTGACCAGCTGAAAACTCAAGCTACACATATTGTTTTGAATTAAAGAAGAGGCACACAAGAATAAATGGTACTGTATTACGAGTTACATTTACACACAGGCTTCAGTGGCTTTTTACTTTACCATTTTTCCCCCTTTGAGTATTTTTTTTAATTTAAATGCAGAATATGATCAATGGTTTTGATTATTGCTTTTCATGCTGTTGAAACAGCCTATAGCTCTCAAGAAAAGGGTTAAAGTCCATTATTTATCTCCTAAGCAAGCACTACAAATACAGGGGAAAGGGTAACTCCTCAACACCATTTACCCCACATTTGCTCATATGGTGACTTAAAATGTTGTCTTAAGTAATATGCAGTCTACTAATATTTCCTAAAGGATTTTCACTTACTAACAGTCATGATGATACTTTTATGGTATGTGCATGTGTTCCCCTAAGAAAATAACATGACCAGAAGCAAACTTCAGCAAAACATCTCTGACAGAACACTCTGTGTACTGAAAATTAAGAATCCCATTCCCTCTGCATGTTCACAGATTTATGGTTTACATCTAACCCTTTCCTCCTAATTGGAGTAAACAAATGAGAGATTTGTAACAGTTTTTAAACCATACTGCTTTCATTTCAGAATGGCGTTTCTTTTCCAAATTTAGAAAATGAACATAAACTTAATGATGTCTTTTAAAAGGGCCTGAAGATAAACTGAAAGTTTTCAAAGGGAAGATTTCAATTTAACCCAAATTAACGTTTTGCTTTTCATCAACACAGAAATATTCACACAGCCCCAGCATATAATTCTTCTCACAGAGATAACGCCACCAGATAGTAATGGCTTTTACCATGCTGCCTGGTGTAGATAAAGACCCTTTAAGCTGTGTCTGTCTGGATGCTTATGTTACTCACTTGAACATTTGAACCTGTTGCTTGAAGGGGAGGGGACAGAGGAGGAAGGTGAAAAGACTATATAGCATTGCTAATCCCTTGAGCCATCTGGTGACTTGAGGCCATGCTTTAGATTATGCTTATATTGAAAACCTATTCCTTTCATTCAGTTCCATTCCCTGTGCCAATTTATCACTGGCTTTTTTGCTGTGTTAGGATTTCTTGCAGTTAATTGTGGCGAGAATCAATTGTCTTTTCATGCCACAGTAAATATTCACACTGGAAAGAGATTATTTTTTACTCATTTCTCCCCCCCCCCCATCCCCCCCTGCAGTGATTTGTAAAAGTTGTTGATACATTTTCACCAAACTGAGCTGAAAACAAGGATAAGTTTGTTATTAGCAAAGAGGAAAATAAGTAATTCCTGTAGTATTTCTGTGTACTCTGGAGGAGTTTTGCCAGATGACAGATACATTGAAATGTCCGTGTTACGCAGGGTTTGATAGAACTGTACCTAGATACCACCTTATAATTCAGCTATCAGAGGTGGCATTTACATGTTTAATTATCTAAAAACCAATCTGTATCTACACTTGTACGCCACAAGCCTCTCAAACCTGCTAAATTTGCATCCGTACCAATATAGCATATTGCCCATTAAGTCTGTCCAAAAGGCTGATGATTTTCTAGACCGTACATGAATTTTTGATCTATTGACACGTGCAGTTCTATACGAAGCCAAATCAATCGTGTCTCTGCCATGAAGCAGCAGTGAGACTTCACAGCTATTTGACTTCATTAGCTTTCCTACGCACTTGACAAAATTACTCTTCAGGACTTTGCAGTTAGCTTTCAATAATGTGCAGTCTTTGCCACTATTTCTCGTTCCGCGCATAAGATTATTTTTTATATTGTGTTCCCTGAGGTAGCTGCAAAGCAATTCTGTCATAAATGTGCTGGTTCTGTGCACTCTAAGTGAAATCATGTTCTGCTGCATGCTCCTTCCATATATTAATTAATTCTTTGCAGTCCTCTTCTGGCTAGATGGCAGATCTGATTTGTGAACCTTTCTTTCTCAGATAACCTTCTGTTAAAAAAAAAACAACCCTGTCCTTTTCACTGTTAGATCTATTTTTGAATAGCAAAATGAGAAGAGAAAATTGTAAAGCACAGCAAAGGTAGGAAAAAGCAGATCAAAACGTCTGAGAAATTAGCAGACTCTGAAAGACCTCTGGAAGTTGGGAGTCTGAATCATTTTTAAAAAGCAAGCCAAGGAAGTCAATAGCTGTTTGGGAACTATAGCTGATTTTTTAGGCATTTGTTGGGGTTTAACCCCAGCAGGGAGCGAAGCCCCACACAGCTGCTCGCTCACTCCCCTGCAGTGGGATGGAGGAGGGAATGGGAAGGGCAAAAGGGAAGAAACTCATGGGTCAAGATAAAGACAGTTCAACAGGTAAAGCAAAAGCTACATGTGTAGGCAAAGCAAAATAAGGAATTCGTTCACTGCTTCCCATCAGCAGGCAGGTGTTCAGCCATTTGCATCATGCATAACGGCTATGTGGGAAGATAGACTCCGTAACTGTAAACATCTCCCCCTTCCTCCTTCTGTCCCCTAAATTTATTGCTGAGCATGACGTCATACGGTATGGGATATCCCTTTGGTCACTTGGGGTCAGCTGTCCCGACTGTGTCCCCTCCCAGCTTCTTGTGCACCCCCAGCCTGCTTGCTGGTGGGGCGGCGTGAGAAGGAGAAAAGGCCTTGATGCTCTGCAAGCACTGCTCACCAACAGCTAAAACATCAGTGCGTTACCAACACTGCTTTGGTCACAAATCCAACACATAGCACTGTAAGAGCTGCTATGAAGAAAACCTACTCTATCCCAGCCAAAACCAGTTTACCATTGTTTCCGTTTCTGAGCACTGAACCTCATTCACCCACAGCCTGGTTAGAAAGGTGGAGATGCACAGCTCTGACTCTCCATCACACACACAGACTCTGGTCTAAAGTTCTGGCTCAATCTTTCAGATCTGAGACAGCGCATCACATTTCATCTTATGAGACACAGAGGTTCAGCATTCTGGCATGAAAGGGAAAACAAAGGATGTGATATGATTAAAACCTAAAAATAACTTAAAATACACAAACCATTACTGAGAACATCCACTGCCTGGCCAACAACAGTGCATTGTAACATATTAGTTGGAAATAACAGCCTGAAATAAACTCACTTTGTGCTTGTTGCTATGTATTAATGCAAAAAACTGCAAACTAGAAATTATTATTAAACAGCTTGTATAGCAATACCTCCAGGAGGTACGAATGAAGGCAGCACTTTCTTGTGGCAAAGGCTATAGGAGCATGCAATTAGACACAGACGAGATCAACAAAGCTTTTGGGCTCCGAGATACTTATTGGACTCAATAATCTTGAATTATAAATCAGGATTCAATATTATCACCTCTGGTCTCCATCAAAGCAAGGTCCACTCAACCACAGTCCTCTTGTACATCCAGCTGTAGTGTTTATTAAGATTTGTTCCAGTTTATACTCTAATCAGTACAAAAACAAATTCCCACTGAACTAGGGTGAAACAACAAGCCTGAGCTGAAAAAGAGGATGGCCACTGCAACAAATAATGAATTAATTGTGTTTCTACCAACTGATCTGGGATAGCTATACTGTGTTGAAAATTGCCTTTACATCATAAAATGTAAAATCCTATGATCATCTCTATTATCAGCTGTAAACGTGAAATGAACTGCTGAAAAAGGTGGCGGAAGATAAGGAATACGTTTCCACCATCAGTATTTCCAGAATCCAAGATGAAAATAATAAGGTTAAGATTATTAGATAACAAAAAGTACAAGAAATAAAAAATGCTCAATTTATAAGGCATAAATGAGCCACTAATTGACAGAAGCTGAAAAAACCCTTCTCTTGTTGGCTGGTTATTCGTCTGTGGATTCTGCTGCTCTGTCCTCTGAAGCATCTGGTACTGGCCATTACCAGAGATCAAATAGAGGACCAGATGGTCTGCTGGTTTCACTCATTACAATGGTGTGACTGCTGAAATGTAAAAGCTCTTCACAGAACCAGAAGGAGAGCATTTACCTCTGAATGCCTGATCTCTTAAAAAAAAAGAAAATGAAAAAAAAAAAAAAAAAGACGGACTCGTCATACCTCTGTGAACCCAAGAAAACAGCAACCCAATTTACTTCAGTGACACTCTGGTGTGGGAGAAGCCAAATTACTCGGGAACTTTTCTCACTGAGGAGGATCTGGCCGTAGCATGCCTTTGTGGCTTCAGGCTTATATGATAACAAAACACTATACTGAGGATGATTTGGGAAGCCAAAGCTGAAGCAGGAACTAGGTGGTGTAGCCTGGCAGGACAGTATCGTATCAACCCCTTAGGACCAATCTGGCTTCCTGCAACCTAAGTCAAGGTGTCTGTGATTTAAAAGCACAGCGTATGAGCCTGTGGGTTTGCTTCGTACCAGAGGGCTAAAGGACTAGTAGAGGTTAGGTGGCTGGAGAAGTCATAACCGAGGAGAAAAAACTGTCATCTTAGAGAAAGGGACTACAGAGAGCCTCAAAAATTGCTGAATACGAGGTACTGTTTCCTCTTAGTTGGTTTCCAGAGTCTTTCTGATGTTCTAGATATTTGGGCTCAACATTTTAATTCTTCTTCCTAAAAGTATAGTCACAATAAAAAACATGGACTTGACAGAAGCAGGATAGCTGAAATGAAGTAAGCTGGCCTCATATTTGGGCTTGCTTTGTGGTAATCAACCTCGAGAACAGCGTTTTCTCCTCTCTTCTTCTAATGTCTCTAGAAAGGTGGTTCTCAAGGAGCCTGGTCCTGAAAGCGCCACCCACCTTAGTGGTGGACAACGAACACTCTGGCTTCTGCATGTAGGATTTTGAATGTATTTCTTTTCTGAGGCTTCTGGTTTTCATACCTTTTTAACCTTTATATAAGAGTTATTTATGTTTTGGTTACTGTTTTCCAAATTCAAACACCAAGAATTTTAAATGTTTGAAAACGGAGATTAGTGGAGGTCCACTTCAAGTTATTATGTAGCCAGAGAATATGTATCTGGAAAGATGCTTAGGGAAGAAAAACAAATGTAGGCTTTTCTTCCTTGGATTCAGGAACAGGATGTGTGTTTTCCTTATCATCGCAGTGATTTATAAAGGGGAGCTGCTGTCCCATGATATAAACCTTCAACATGCCAAACCCGCATAACTGGCTTGCCTCTTAACACATCGTCCAGAAAGACAACATGTTGCCACCCTTGTCTTCTCTTATTCCCCCCTCACTGCTTTCCTCACTAATCTTAAACTCTCTGAGACCATTTTGTGCACAAAACAAAAACTTGAAAGCTACTACATTGACTTAAAATGCAATTTGCGTTGGGAGCTCCACAGACGACATCTTGCCTGTCTCAAGTCTTGTAGAAAGAGCTACACGCTAAAAATAAGTACTGAAAAACACTGATTCTTAATAAAAGAAAAGCAAACTACAAAATCACATGCTATCAACATATAAGCAAAGGGAAATACACTATTGCATACGGCAGCAATGCCGATAATCCTAAATTCAAAATAATCAATACTATGCAGAAAATACAAAGTCTTCAGCAGCTGTTTTCTTTTCTTTTTTAAAAATCCCTGTGCGAGAGCAGCTTTTCTGAACAGCAAGGATATTATTTGAAAGGGAGGGAACGAGGACAGAGCTGTGAGGCTTGCCAGCCCCTCTTGGAAAGTTGTCGCGTTCTCATGGCAGGGCTGGGGCCAACTGTACCACGAGGCATCCTGTTTTCTTCAGGCAAGAGGGGGCGTAAATATTCATGCGAGGACACTGAAGATTTACGCTCAAATCCCATTACTCCAGACTATGAATTTAGGTGCCTAGTTTTCCATGTGACCCAAGAAAAGCCTTAATAGAAAACACAGCAAAGTGGATTTGTTCTGCAAATTTTCCTATGGTTTCCCCTTCCCTTGTTTGTTCGCTTACTAGATGGATCACGTTTCCAGTGTGTGATTTTCAGATATAACCTGGACAGACTTGCGGAGCTCAAGGCAGAGGAAAGCGATAGAGGCAGTGAAATATGAAATAAAAGATCTCAAAACCAGCTAGTACCCTGGATGGTAATGTTATCAAATTACTTCACACCACATTCTTTCTCACTGCATCATGTTTAATTTTCAGAAGGGATGAAAAGAGGAGAGACTGAGTTTAAGAAAGGGTCACACAGGAAAAAAATCTTTAGAAAAATCCCTACTAAATTATATATTCATTACCACAGCTTCTCCAATACGCTAAGGGTAGTATAATAACTTGCATATTGGTGGGAAGGCAGAAGGCTATTTTGGAAACCTATGGCCAGATATGGGTTTTCCAATACATGAAAAATAAATCCCAAGAAGTGTAGCTGGGCATGACAAGGAATTCAGATGTACTGTCGTATTCTTTAGATGGAAAATTGAACCAGCACAAAGGCAGAAAAGGGAAAATGGACAACATCTGCTTTTTCCAGGTAGAATTGAAAAGAAGATGTGATTCTGCTTTTCTTCATCATAGTTTTCCATTGGGGGCTGAGTGCCAATCTACTAGCAAGTGGGCTGAGTGGCGATCTATTTAGTCTGTTTCAGTAATCCTGGCTTTTGCGTTACATAAATAATGGGGAAATGGCATGAATTTCTGCACTTCACATTCCACATCAGCTCCCAAGGCTCCTTCTTCAGTAACTTCGAAAGCCTAACAGAAAACATACGAGGATACTTGATGACTTCCCAGTTACTCACAGACACTATTTTAAGAAAGAAAATGAGCTGTGGAGGTGACTCCTTCACCTCTTCAAATTGAGGAAGTTTACTTTCCCACCCACATAATAAGAAAAGGAAGGATCTATCCCAAAGTTACTGTTTGGCTCTACAGCAAAGCCATAGTGTTAAAATATCATCTGAGAAATAACATTCCCAACATGGGAATTCAAAGACCAAAAGGTGTTTATATTCTCAACAAGATTTGTTTATTTTCACTGAGAAAATTAGTTCCTTTGTATGTATTATAACACTTGCCACATTCTTGTAAGTATTTTTTTCTGGTGAAGTCATAATTACTTAATTAGAGATGATAAAAACCCACTGGTTATTCACATACATTCTTTGTGTATTCCTACCAACGTGTGCTTCGTGAAGCTTTAACTGGACACAGCTTTTCTGTTTGGGAAAACAATCACACAAGATGTCTCACAAAGCAACCACAGAAAATATTTTCACAGCCAAATTTATCTACCAGTGCTCGCTGGATTTAAATAACAACAACAAAAAATCCCTACCTTTAACCAATCCCTTTCTGACACTCGGAGTGACAATTTTTCTCGTAGACTTTGAGAAACGAACTTTTTGATTTACCAGAGGCCCCAAATCCAAAATGCCCACAATGGCTGCAAATGGTGGCACCTTCCTCTGCTTATGGAGATGAAATTTTGGAATGCCTTGCTGGCCTTTCAACTCCAGCCCACGTAGAAAGCGTACATTTTAAAAACGGTATATCAGATGCACAGTCGCTATTATTTGTAATCAGATCTGAGCGCGTAAAGTCTCATGTGCAGAAACTGTATGTTTAAGGTGCCCAGTTTTCCACATGGCCTAACATAACTATAAAAAAGAGAGCAGTTGTGTAAAGAACTCCTGAGATGTTTCTCTTGGCTTCCCTTCCGCCTGTCTGTGCGCTTCTGGAAAATGCCATGTTACCGGGACTGGGACTCTCAAAGGCGGTCGGTCAGATCATCTTGTGAAATCCGGGGGTGATAAGAGAAAGAGGAGAGGAAGGAAACTGAAGTTAAAAAAAAATATATATAGATGCTACTATACCATCAAACTGCTTCGTGCAGAATTCTCCCAGTCAGTCAGGGTAATGCATTCGGAAGGAAGGAGGGAGTCGTACATTGAGTTCTTGTAAAAAAGACTTCTGTTTGAATTATTAAAGCAGTGCTATCATACAGAGTGTCTATCGGGAATTGCTTAATTTTATGCTTTTTCTTTGGTGATCGGGGACCATGTTATGAAATATAAATGCGTTCTTTTATTTCTTGAGAGTGTCTTCTGAAGGACCCTCACATTTCACATCTATTTCATTCTGCCCTCTTTTCTCTCTGTTTTTGTCCATGGTGGTAGCAGGGCTTTGGGGGAGAGGAAATACTATTTTAATTTTTTAGCAAGGCTTTTCTGGTATCCGTTTCCTCAGAACTGTGCCAAATGCGTTATTAGAAGGGATTTCTCCTGTTTGAGTTCTCACAGGAAGATTCATAAATAAGAAGCAAAAATTCTACTACCTGCCCTAATTCTGGGGGGGGTACAACAACCAGAGATTTATAAAACCGCATATAATTTCCAGTTAAACTTTCTAATGGGATACGTCTGCAAGCAGCAATATTTTCTAGGCGACCTTTCAGAACCAGGAAATTTTTAAGATATTACATAAGAAATCAGTGTTCTTTGCTTCCCTATTTTATAACAATTTTCAAATAGAGCTTATACAGTAGAAGCAATACAACGATTTTGTAGCTTCCTCTGCCTAAACCAGTGTCTCATCGTTCATCCATCTCCAGCGATTCTTCCGGATTTGGGCAAAAAGCTCGTAGGCTGAGATCATAAAGTTACTAATACTCTGACATCACTTCGGAACTGAAGCCCCCTTTTCAAAAGGGATCTGTGACACGCCTGGGCTATAGCACAAACTCGGCTAATTGACACTGGGGGGCCCAAGCATCTGGGTTAGCTTAGCAACAGATGTTCACAGACACTTTCTAAAGCCATCCTCGTGCTTCTGTGTTCTGCTGCTTCACTCCTGAGGGTATGTCACTAAATTTCTGAGGACATCTCCTGCGTGTTGTAAAGCTCAGCTGCTCTCTCTGCTTAGTCCTCAAGCTACCCTTCTGGGGACACGGCAGGGAAGGGAGGATTTGCAGGAGGTGACTGGAGGATTATTAATACTTGCTATTTCAACGTGCCGTGGTACTGCAGTGGGAGAAAGCACAAACAGGAGCAGAATCAAGGCAAATTAGTCAGACCTGACAATATTATTATTTGTTGATGACACGTACCTTGGTGTGTGAGTGGGAATGTGGGAAGCAAGGCAAAAAAAGAGAGAAGTCTGCTAATACTGTAGTGAGTATGTATCCCTCAGGATTTCTGTCTTATTGAAAGTCAAAGCACTTTGGCTGCCTAGTCCTCTGAGACAATGTCAGCAATTACACTAAATTTCTCTAAAATTTAGAGGGGGTAGAAGCGCTATTTATTCATTTGACAAAATACAGCTGATAGGGCATCAGAATACTAAAGACGAGGAGCAAGAGCTAATCGCCTCTAGATAATTGGTTCAAATCAGAAGTGGGGACAGATTTCCTTCTAACCCATCTTTTTCACCTACATATATCTCATCGTAGTAATTTCATACTATCTCAACTCCTGACAATCCCAGAGATATAACAGGGACAGGGAACTGAATCTACTCACATTGTAAAATTTCACATCTGCTGACAGCTTGCTTCCTCTTCAGTCTCTGTGTTATCGCTATTCGGGGGATCGTCAAGACAAAGATGCTCATACAGTACAAATGCAACTTCTGTAACGTGTCAGTCACGAAACTATCTCAAAGGGAAACCACAATTAAAAAACTAGAAATGCTTTAAAGGCAGTGACATCAAACAGAGATGGCACCCAAAAGAAGAAGGTGCGGATCAGTTGTGATTATTGACAAGGAAAAAACATACCATAGCCTATGGAGGATGTTGCAGGAACGCGCGGTTTATAAAAACAACTGGATTTCTCCTGAAAGTCACCAACCATTAGGCCCAGCTATGCAGCCATGTCAGCTTACAAATGAACACAGCTGCTGCTGATTATGAAAGCATCCAGCTAGCCGGGAGCCTGTCTGCGCTTAAAGTTGTGGGCACAGCCTGTAAGACATCATGTGCTACTAAAAGCAATGGAGATAATTTTTTTTTAAAAAAAAAAAAAGAAAGAAAAAGATGGAAACTCAAAAAAAGGACGCAATTAAGGCACCATATTCTTATTCAAAGGGATTTAGTTATAACTTGACACGCAGTTCCTCCACGTGACAGGACAGATACGTTTTGACAGCGCTGTGTTTAGAGGAAAAATAAAATATGCAGCCACATACAAGTTACTTGCTAGACTGCACATTTCTGTATGCGCAGCAAGGACAAGGAGAACCCCCTTGGGTGACTGTATAATGTAACTTTGCAAGTCCATAGCTGGATTCATTACTTTGCACCGTATTCAGCAAAAACGAAATAGCCTCTGTCAGCACCGAAGACAGTGTGATTTCATAACAAACTTACTTCAGAACAATGTGTTTGTTGTGAGACTTTTGAGCCTCCTAACTCTGCTGTGCCTGGAATAATGTGTCTGCAGCTGAGCACGGGCACCAAGACCAAAGGCTCAGAAAAGCCTGACCTAAGTATTCGGACTGGTTTGGACATGCTTATAGGAGAAATCTGGATATAGACTACTTGTGACAATTCTTAATCACTGGGGGAAACTGTTATCATCAGCAACTAAGCAACTTTATTTTCCCAAGCTGGGAAAAAAAAAATGGTATAGAAAACTCCGGGTACCATAGGAATCAATGTTGGATTTAGTACTGAGTGGAATTTTTGAAAGTTTTGTGTTCAAGACCCTTTAGACGAGAACCCACATTCATGTTGCTCTGTGTGAAAGGAAAAAGGAGAGCACCTGCTTGTGAATTAGTCACTATTTAAAGATAGGAAACGGGTTAAATATTCAGTTTTCACAACAGATAAAACATTTTTCTGTCTCAAATCCTACAAGGACCTGTTCTGAGAACCACAGTGTTCAACACCATCAGAAGTTATAAAAAAAAATTCAGTTAATAATGGCAAGACAAAGCTTGTTGATAATACAAAGCTACTCAAGGTCGTCAATCTAAAAGTGAGCTGTAGGAGACTCATGATTTTAAGCAGTAAGATAATAAAAAATCCAAACAAAAAACCCAACCAAACAAAAAACCCCACCCCAAAATACATAACAGATCATAAACATATCAACTATGTAGTTTGTCTGACGAGTTAACTCCTGGACAGGTGTACCAGAGAAGGGAGAACCATCTCCCTGCTCTGTAGCTTCTAAAAGCATCCAATACTGGCTGTTGTCAGTGGCAAAAGACTGGTGCAGGATGGATCAAGAAAAAAAATGAAAAGTAAGAGTCATACCATGGATGCTTTAGAGAATGTGATGTTTCCTTAACATATTTTTTTTCCAGCCATCTATAATACGGAGTTTACAGTGGAGCCTGACTGCAGAAGGGACTGTCAAAATCAAAGTCCTTATCTCTTCCAAATGGACACAACATCACTTGGCAGTTGTCTTACTGTCATACTTGGTCCTTCACCAAGGTTTGAATCATCTCATGTTGTGGTACTCAGCTGTCATCACTCCACTTAAATGTGCCTGCCTTTGAGTGCTGCTCTTCCAGATTATACGTTACAGCGGTGCAGCACTTTGAGGTCCTGTAGAGTATCCAGTGTGACACGAAAAACATTCAATAAATGCATTTAAAATGAAGTTAGTTGTGCTAAAGATGGTGATTTCAGATTCCGCTACTCAGCCCACTCTATTCAGTTTTGTAGGAAGTATTAGCTGTTTAAAATTTTTTCTGTATTGCTATGGCAACCCTCATTCTCCAGCAGCCTCTTACAACAGTACACAGAACGCATTCACTTTTCAGGCAAGCTGCATACCGCTCCTGAGAACCGGGGCTCTGCCCCCCTAACCAAACGCACACCTAACTCCCATTACATTTAATCTGATTTGTGAGCACATACTAGTTTACTCCCCAAAATTTATTTAGCTCGTTACCCGGCCTGTTGTGCAAGTCCAAATCTGACGGACACATGACTCAAATCACTTGGGTTAAATGCAGTTACCGGCTCAGAAATAACTCTGGCAAGCGCGGCACTGTGTGGCTTTACGTAGGTGATTGAGTGGATCCCGCATCTGATTTTACTCAGTATCACTGAAAATCATTTCCTCCTGCATCACAACCTTGGGGCAAGGGGCAGGGAGAAGAATGGAGAGGAGAAACATCACACTTATGCTGCTTTCACCAGTCATGTGAGGAGCACTGGAAGAGGGAAGTGGAGAGAATGCACCACCATGGCCTTGTCTTGCCACATTGATTGACAGCAGAACAATCTACCCCATTGAAATATTTGGATATCTGCTAGGTGTCAAGCCCCGTGCAGAAGTAGGGTACTTCAGGGTCCCCCGAAATTGGACAATGTCTAAAAGTAAGAAACTGCAGTGGCTTTTTATAAGTTAGCAGATGGTTTTCGCAACTGCCAGGTCTGCGCCTCTTCTGGGATCTGCATTAAGCTGAGTTCTTGATGGCTGATGATGATGGCATAAGCCCCAGTGTTTCTGCAAACCAAACATTGCCTCTCAGTTAAGCCTGTGCCATCGCATCAAGTGCTGTGTGATAAATAGACAAAGTTAAAACTCCTGTCTATATCTCAGGGATTTATTTTCCTGAAGAGTATCATTTTTAACCGTTTCAAATACATGGAAAAGAGCTTGTGAAGACTGTTTTCCTAAGCAACTCCTATATTGATGAGGAAAAAAGTTGACAAAAGAATGAGTCCATGCTCTCTTGCAAAGGAGACACAAGAAATGTCATTTGCCAGTCACAGACAGATGAAACTATTCCCCTACCATAACTATAATCATCTCTCTGAAGTAAAGACACAAGAATCGTTGCTACTTTGTGGAGGAAAGGAATATCCACTTATCCACTGACTGCAAACTTTTTCTTAGGGACCTCATATATGCAATGAATTACAAAGCTGGCGTTCTCAGAACCCTGTCTGAATTCTCTTCCCCACAATGAAGAGTTCCCTGAGAACTTGTCTTTTAATAACCATAGCCTGAAACAAATTTTTTTGTAGGTTCTTACTGCTGCAACTCAAAGGGGAACGGCACATTCAGCTCATCATAGGGTTCGCTATTACAGCTTCCTCTCTCCCAGCTGGAAATGTTTCGGTAGCTGTTTGAACTCAGTTTAAGCTCAGAACAAGAAAGCAGAAGCTAAAAAGGGCTGCAAAAAGGTGGTGTTCGTCTATGACATTGGGAAACTGTCATCAATGAGTGTAGGCAGATGTGAGAATGTATTGATCGGTTCATTCCCAGATATTGCTGAGTTAGTAAAAAATCCCTCAATTTATATCGAACAAGCTGCTTAAAAAGACATCATGAAAATAGTTCCCAGAGATTAATAAAGTTAAATAGTTTTCCCCAGACCAGATTTTCACGCACATGAAAAACTATTGCAGCCAGTGGTCTTACTTGCCCTGTAAAGAGCCGATCCTCTTCCCAAGCAAAGCTGGCTGTATAGTTTATTTCATTTTTCAGTTTGTTGTTTTGTTCACAGTCATTTGAAAATGATCTAACTTCAATAAGGGGAAAACATTGCAAGAAAAATGTGGTTTTTCTTTCAAATGTTTTCATTATTGGCTATTCTGTGACCTAAAAAAAATGCTCACAAACATGCTTTTGAAAGGATTAGCTATTGCAATAACCACTTCAATAAAAATTGCTTTTTTCCAAAAAAAAAAAAAGCGCCCCAGGACTACTATTTCAATAAATGACAAATGTGCCCCTTCACACCTTGCTAAATACAAGCATATTTGAATATCTGACTTGTTCTTTCTTAACTCTTCAAAACTTCTGTGGCTGCAGTTCGGCACCCAGCAGATCACTGCCAGCTATGTTCCCTGAACCACGCTGCCTTCATCTTCTCTCTCCTAGGTTGGGATACATAGAGTACCTGTTATCTCGGCGGATAACTATGCCTCGGGCAAGCCTCTCGCTGGTAACCACAGCGCGACTGAGGGCAACTCACTGCGCTGCGGAGAGAGGGTTTGTAACTTCTTGTCTCGGTAGCCCAAGGCCACCGTGGTGAGCAGCCCACAAGGGGACCGGCTCTCGCTTGTGGACGTTGCTTCCTGCAAGAACCACACTCAGAAACGCCAATCAACAGCAGCAGAAACAGCGGTACAGAGGAAGGTTTAGCACCATTCTTACTCAGTGCCAATCTGCCTTCCCAGAGACCCTTATTTTCCCTTATAGCGATCACGTAACCAACACCTTTTCAACATATGGCTGTAAATACCCGCCACATTCTCACCTGCATCTCATCTGCTCCAGTCACATCTTCCAGTGTCTTGCCCACGGGCTAATGGGGTTTGATCAAAGCAAATCGTTAGAAATTATTATGTAAATTCACTCATCAGTGAACGTGCCTTGAATGACACTGAAAATTACACCAACTGTGGCAGCCAAGACACCTTGAACCCTGGCTAATGATGCGCAACCCTGTTCACATTTCTCAAGTGAATGCACCCATTTTGAGTTTGAAAAGCTAAAATGGGACAAGAAGTTGGCACTGGGCTTAAAGGGGAGGTTACAAATTGCATCAGTCACAGGAAGCACTGAAGGGACGAGCGCCTCCCACTCAGAGCGAGCGATCTGATTCCCATTACCAAGAAGACGCGTTCACTTCTTTTTGAACTGCAAAGATCCTCCTCAAGTTACCCCATCCCCCTGAAAGGCTGATGTAAGGAGTTTATTACGGCACAAAGAGTTTTGCTGCCTAGATTTATTGGAGATGCAAGAGCAGACAGGCAGACTCAAGATAGGAAATAGCATGCATCACCCACTCTCGAGTTTCCTCTCTACAGCTCCACTAAGTGTGGGTTTTGGCACGCACACTGGAAAAAAATATTTTCCATTAATAGTCTGGGCTAGTGTATTAGACCAGTGCACTGCCTTCCAAGAACTGTGAGATCCAAAACATGTTTAATTTAGTCTAAATAGGGCCCCTATGATCTACAGTGCTTCCTGGATGTTTGTATATGCATGTCATTTTATAGAGACAGGTACAGACATATGGTTTGCATTTTCCTTTAGCTAATTATTTTTTCAGAGATTCAGCGCTAGAACTGATCAGAAAAACATTGATGGAACCATGTTCTGTTGGGAAATGCAAGTGTCTTCAGATGGAAAGAAAGTATTACATTCATCATCAGAAAAATTTGCATCCAAACCTTCCTTCTGATCCAGCAAGGGACCAGACACGTTCTGTGACCTGCGTTTCCAAAGGAAACAGCTTGCGTATCAAATACTTGTGACTGGTGAAATGCTGGTGAACAAGCAAGAAGCTGCAAATTATTCACAGAAGTTATTCAGGAAGCGTGAATGAAGACATCGCCCGGCCCTACAATATGACTGCAAGCCACTTGTGAGCCAAAAGAGAGGCGAAAATCCTTACTAATTATTATCCCAGCCTATGAATTGGGACTAAAGGAATGCACTGAGATTTGTATCTCTCTCTCTCTCTTTTTGTTAGCTGAATATTGCCATAGATGTATTTTCCTCTTTAGAGCTTTAGCCAGGTCTCGCAGCATGCTTTTAGACTGCACATGAAACACAGCATGAAATCATCTGTCACCTTTCTTTAACAGGCCATTATTTGCAGTCTTCTGGGCCAGCTTTGAATCGGATCTGCCACTCTTGGCAAACTGAAATGTTAATATCCCTTTGATATTCAGCTGTGTTTTTGCCAGGCTGGATGAAATAACTTACGCTGGAAGCCCTGATAACAAATGTCTGCTGAGTATTGGGATGTCCACATGAGACGGGAAAAAAAAGCTACAGCTGAAGAAATTTCAGATCATCACAATTTCTAAATGGGAAAAATGTAAAATTAGATATTGTGCAGCTTTGTAATTTATCTGACAAAAAAGCACAGCAGTTCTTTAAACAGATGGGAAGAAAAATGTCTTAGGATGCAATCACTGAAACATAGAAAACTGAGCTGAGGAGTGACAATGCATTTTATAATCAGAAAGTAAAGTGGGAATGGTGAGTCTAGGCACTTCCTCACAAAAATATGGACGTGTTTATTGGTCAGATTGAGTTTTCTTCAATGATAAAGAGTCATCCCCTGGGAAAAGACACAGAATAATCCTTTTAATATTTAAATTCAAAAGCAATGTATACTGACATCTTTCCTAATAATGTAGCCAGGTTTTTTTCATAGTCGTTATGATGATGATGTAGTATTAAAAATAATGCAGATTAGAATAATTGAAAGTCTGTATTTTTTTTTTCTGTTCTAACTAGATTCCAGTCTCTCTTTATGGAGGGAAAAACTCTGACAATGTTTTACATGAAGGGGAAAAAAACCCTTTACTTCTCTGAAAAAGCAAGTCTGGTTCCCAGCAAGCCCATCTACAAGTGACTTTGCATTTATAATAACAGAGAAATGACATAAGCTCCCAAGATTGTTATCTAAAATAAATAAATAAATCAATCTTTTTAGTCCCCTTGTGTGTGGCTAGAAGATGCCAAAAACAGGATCCTGCAACTGACATTCAGACAAATTGTCTTTAATGCACCGTTTTAAAATTTCAACCATTTTTTTTATAGTTGTCTTTTTTCTGTCTTGATTAACATATCTTTAAATAAAAAGGCACTATCTTTCCTTTACTTCTTGGCTGTATTGAGAACTCTGTGGAGATTTGCAGTTCAGGTTAGACAGTGGATTTTAAAGCACAGTAGCTATGTGGTTCGAAATAAGGCCAAATTATCAAGCAAACTTAAGAATAAAGTCATTAATCTTCAGAGCAATGACATCACACCTATCGCACCTATTTCTGTGTTCCCAGCTGAGCCTCAGCCGTTGGTCCTGAAGGGTGGAGCTGCATTCTGCAAAATGGTAGCAGAACGGCTTGAAGTATCTGATTTATTACTTATTGTTTGGATTAACTGGGCGTTAGCGTAAAGTGGCTTGGAAGTCTGCAGAAGGTTTGCTCTTGGAGCTCCTGACAGTCCCACATGAGCCATCTGTAAATGATCAAAAGGCGTCAAGTAGCTGAGAGCAAGAGAAAACCTTCAGGAATTTATTTAGATCTTTGACTAAACAAAACTTTATCAAACTTACAGTTCTCTTATTATTTGGCTCTTCAAGACCTTTCTTCCTGCAATAAACAACTCACGTTCCATCTCTGGCTGTATGGACAACTGTAAACGTCCTTCACATCCAGCCTGGCTCTGAATATGCAGCTAAGTTCTAAAAATGTGTTTATAAACAAATATTTTCAGATATTCTCTAGACATTTAGAACTGAAGGCTTTCTGAGCAGGAAATGCTGGGAGGTCGATCCCTCTGCTTTCAAGATACTAATAAAGAACACATGGAAAGGATGTACAATAATTCCTGCATTGTTTGAAGTAAAAATTAAATACTGCTGTGTGCCAGCATAGAAGCTATATGTAGGGATAACTGCCAAGTCAAGGGGTAAAGTAATTAGGGTAAAGGTAGATGAACAGTTTGATTTGGATAAGGCTCCAAAATTCTGATGCTTTTTAAAAGATTATCCAAATGTGTCTGAACTTCCTGATGTCCTTCTGTGTTCCCCTGTGCCAAACTCCTCTCTACTCATATTCAACTTTATCCACCCATTTTTAGAAGCTCAGATCATCCGCCACTGACCAAATTTCCATGAAAAAGATTTTAACAGGCTTCTTGATTCTATTGTCCCACACTCCACAGTGAATACGCATGATTTAGTCACCCTACTTTGTGCTTAATTTGGAGGTTAAAATTTCATCAGCAGATAAAGATGCTATTTTCTCTCCACTAATTCCCATTATGCTTTGTGTCTTTACAACAAATGCCATACCCAGTACATTCAAAACTATGATGTCTATGTCTTGTACTTCTCTTGTAGTTGGGAATGCACACATTCACTAAAACACAGTGGAGAGATTTTAACATGAACGTATCTGTTAGTATTTTCAGTTTTTAATCTGTCCCAGTTGAAAATCTATTAGAATTCCCAACCTATTGCTGAATTATTGCATTGCTGAATCAAGATCACAACATGAAGTTTTGGGGTAAAAAATGTGCAGCTTCATATTTTTTTTCCCTTCTCTCTGAATAGCTGTTTTTATCCTTTCTGGATAGATAGGAATGCTAAGANGGATACAGATGACTGGGGCTTTTATCATTCTATAAGGTTTTCATTATTCTCCCAGAGAAATTTACCATTTCCCTAGGTTTCTCATGAAATTGCCCTATCCAATGTCAGTAATGTTGGGAGTTTCGCATTGCTGCCTCAAATGAAACAGAATTATCAGCTAGAGAAAAAAGCGCACTGGAAAAGGCAGAAAGCATGCAAGTGAACATATAGAGTCTTCTCAACATGCACGATCATTTTTTCCCCAGCCTGAATGTGTCAATATATGTGCAGACAGCGTGCAAAGGCATAGTAGGAGGGAGAGCATGAAAGGGGTAAAGTTGGTGTGAAATAGCAAAATTTATCCAAACAAGCTCATTCCTCTTACTTTCTCCTCAGGCTAAGCGTGTTACTTATCATGAGAGTCCAGCATAAGCTGAGCCAGCCTAAGGAAACGTTCATCTTGTGGTCAACTCCTACAAGACCAGGACTGCTTGCCTCAGGAATCCGAGCACTTGGTGGCAGAAGGCACTAATCACAGTACAGGATCAGGGTGACTCTAATATCTCTGATCCTATGTAAGTTCACCTATTTTCTACTCCTAAAAAAAAAAACAACAACAGCCCAACCAAATGGAGATAACCTTACATACATTAATATGGGTCCCTTTTAGCTCCCTGCTAGTATTGCCACACTACTTCAAGTACTTAAAAATAAAAGATATATAGTTAAAATACTTTATAATTATGGAAGTTTTACAAATTAACCTATAATTATCACATAATCGGCATTTTTTCCCAATTATACCCATTGAGATTTGCTAATTGGTATTGTGTTATCACATTACAGAGCCCTTGTAATGCCGTGTAACAGCACTTTCTGACTTCACCTCAAGACATTCTGCCTAACAACACAACGATGCACTCTCAGACTGCTTAAAGCACAGCTTAAAGTAAAGAAAAGAAAAAAGAAAGCCTTCTTTCTGTAAGCTCTTGGTAGGTGTTCAGAGATATTGCAGTTAATGTCTGCTATTGCTGTGGAAAGAAATATTTAAGCCCCTTTTTCACTTTAGCTTTCCAAAAGCAGCGATTAAGAGTAGAACAGCAGAAGAAAGAAGGAAATTGGAAGAGCAGCTGAAGTCAAGAAGAAATGGAAAGGAGGGTGGTGGGGGGGGAGAAAATGGAGAGAGGCATAAGGAAAAGAGAAATGGTGTAAAATTAAACTGAAAGTCTTTCAATTTAAGAATGTCAAAGCCTCTGAGAACACAGAAGAAATGTATAAAAATCTATACCAAGAAAGTTACAAAAACCAACCCCTCCACCCCAAGCATAAATAAACAAAGATGCTTGGAACCAGAAACAGGTAAGCAGGGAAAGTTCATTACATCAGGTGTCCAACCATGGACAAGTGTTTGTGCTTACAGATCTAATTCATGAAACAAATTCGTCCTATTTTTGTAAGAGCAGTTCCTTTCTGAAGGTTCTTTCCTTTTCTTTGTTTCTTGCTGTACCTTGATTATCAGCAGCAGATCAGATATGTATATCTGGGAAGTATTGCGCTGAGAAAGACCTAAATCTATCCTGACAATTTCAGCCCTTAATTCCTTTCTATGCTGGGCTGTTCCTGAGTTTGTGCACTCCTTAGACATTCATATACAAGTAAGCAAGGGTCATCAGACCCATATAGCAAATGTCAAATTCTTCCATGCTAAAGAAATGGAAATATAGTATTCTCCTTCCGAAAGAATAGGGCTGAGGGCTAAGTACCATAATTTTATTTCAGATACTGACATTTTCCCGGGAAGTCAGATGTCTGAAAGAGTCATCAATTCTGACTGGTTACTGAAGAGGCAGTTGTGAAGACATTCAAAGCCTTTCAATGGTAAGGCATTCCTTTTCTGTCATCAAGTAAGCTTTAGGAGCAATTTGGTCTAGATAGATACTTCTGTCCATTGACCTCTTGGGGTAAGACAGCCCCTAGCTCCTCTCAGAAATATGTTTGAAATGTGAATTACTCACTGAGGAAAAGCATATACAGACTTACAATAGAAACAGTTCTTGAGAGTCTGAAAGGCCTTTTCACAGACTTGAAATGTTGTAAAGGGAAATGCATTCTTGGTTAGGTCTATTAACAAGGCTTCTACAAAGAAACCTGGTGTAAAAATTGCCTGTGGAGAAGGCTCAGAAGAACTACAAATGGAGTAGATTGTTTCTACTGCAGGGATAAGGACGGGCCTGGTCTGCAAAGTCTATCAAATGACTAAGAAGATCCTGTTATTCGCTCTTGTCATTAATTAAACAGAGAATTTACCATCAAACCAACCTCTCCTAACATGTAGGTTTGTCAGATGACAGTGGTCCAGTTTCAGAGAACAGTAGCGAATGCCAGACCCCTCCCAATCCTGCTTATGGAAACGCATTCACCCTAGAACAAAGAAAAAATTAGTTTTTGCCATGAGCCTATCACAGCGAGGCAAGCTCTCCTATACATCAATAACTGGTGATTCAAATCAAACCTAAGCAGCAAGGTGCGTATCAAAGCTAGAAAAGTAGGAGCCAGAATGCCGGGAGCAAGAGAGACATTTTACCGTGCCGACACACCTGCTTTTCTTAGCTTGCTAATTAACTCAGTAAACTAATTTCACTCTCCTCCCTAATTCCGGACCTCACTTGCTGAGAATCTCTCTCCATTGCAAACCTTTGCAGCTTACGGTCAGGTGTACTTTTTTTTTTTTCTGGAAGCTGAGGTAAAACTCTGCACCAATTCACTTAGAGACACAGACAAGTAGGGCTTTGCTATGCACTTGGAGTCCCTACTCGCGGTTTTGCTCTTTCACGCTTCGCTTTTTCTCCAGAGCCAATGCTATTTCCAGGTTTTCTGTCTGTCTTGCAGCTTTCACCCTCTCACGTTGTAGCCTCAAACCACTCCAGAGGACAATTAGTGCAAATTCTGCCTTGCTGTCAAAGCGCGCTCAGGCACTCCTAGAGCAAGCCAAACTCAAGAAGTGCGGAAATGAAGCCTGAAGGTGCTTTGAACTGGGAAGTGTTGAGCAGTTCCTGAGCTGCGTGTGGGTGGCGAGAGATTATTTCATGGAGACTGCCTGTACTCAGCACAGCGTGATGTAAGCATTGCCAGTGTTAGCGCCAACCCAGAGGAATTAATGCAAGGAAAACTGAAATGATAACGAAAGTCACTTTTCCTCCCTTAATGACTCGAGCACTTAAGATGGTGAAGTATAACCCTTCACAAAATCTCAGACCTGTACTTCCACACCACAGGAGTGTGCTTGTCAGAGTTATTTATCTGTCAAAGAGCAGGCTGGGCAAAGGGAAGGGAGAAAAAAGATGAACTGAGGCGTGCTATTTGAGAAGTGCCCTGATTTCCACTTTTGTTTCCACTGCGGTTGTTTACAGAGTTGTGCTACAGTTCTGCTGAGGGAAAAAACAGCTGAGTTTTCAACATGCAATCTATATGATCATTGCTTTCTCATGTATTTCATGCCCTTAATTAAAAGATGTCTTTTCAGAAAGTTAAAACACCCTAAAACATTATTTTTATCTTCTGTAAATGTACAATGCTTCAACCATGTTCAGTAAGAAGGTTTCCTGTCAGCACTGGCAGAGTCCCTGGTAAACAATTAACTGTTGGACAGAGAGAAAGACACCTAATACCTGCTAATTTGCACATAGCCCTGTTAGTCTCATTGACACTTTACTAAAAGCTGTGAATTTATTTCCTTGAACCATACAGTAAGCTCTGTGTCACAAATGTAAAATAGCTATATAGCATACACATTCATATGGATCATCTCTCCAAGTTCTCTTAACCCTTAGGGTCCTCAGGGCAACGGGAACTGAAATTGCATATCAGTTTGAGCCTTACCTACTGCACTCCTCCTCACTTCAACATATTTCTGTCTCTCTTTGGAAGCTGATCCAGAGAAGCGGGAGTCACTCCAGGAACTTTAACTGTATATCCAAAAGTCCAGTAATCCTCTCTGCTTCTTTTATGAAAATAAACATTCTATAAACCTCTGTAAAACAATATGCTATATTTGAGTGCTTCCTATAATGTCAGATAATAGTACATGGCTGCAGTTAATTTACCAGATTTGAATTGTATAAGGCATTTCTCAGCGCATTTGAAAGGAAAACTCCCGTTGAAGTCAGTGGAAGTTTTATTTCAGAAAGACTCGCTGGGATTCAAAATCCCTTACGAGATTGATTGCATAGGACTTGGCTTCAAACCCCCCTTCTCCCTTCAGATCAAAATTCCACTCTTTTCTGAGTCAAGCTGAGACATAATATTCGACACACAGCACTTGACTATGCCAAAAGATAGCTAATACAATGGAGAAAATAAGCTGGAGCAAAAGGAAATATAGGCTAAGTAGAAAAAGGAATACTGAACTATGTTCTAATGGTGTGATTCTGAATAAAGCTCACTCTCTGCAGAGTATTGAAATAAAAACAATGAAAGCAAAAAAAACCCCAACAAACAAAACCAAGCCAAGAAGGTTTTGTTTTGGGGTGGTTTTTTTTTTCAGAAATGATTGACAAATTTTAGATGCCATCTCATTTTTTCTCATCCATCACTCACTCACCCTGCAATCCAAACAAATTCTTTCCCATCCACCGGTCCAGTTCCCAGAGCCCCAAAGCTACGTTGTTTACTAGACACAAACTTCAGGTAGGCCTCAGATCATCATGTCTTCTTCTCTACTTTTCATTCTCAGGAGAGACAAATGACCTTCCAAGGCTCTCAATTTAATGACAGCATACCCTTAGCCAAGCAGAGAACAGCACTTGGATCTGGTAGCCCATGCATCAAGATTTGGTCTTTTTCAAGTCCGCACCAACCTTGGTGGCTCATTAAGTAGCATATATTGCATGACCTTGTGGAATATAAGAAATGACAGTATTTTAAAAATAACAACAGTGCAACAGAGACTGGCAAAAATACCAAGCTCAGATTTAGATTTTGGAAATACTGTCTGGGGTATGAAAGCTTGGATATTGGCCAGATGAAGAGCTTACGAGATTAGACATTCTGTAGCTTTTTTAATCCAGCCTTCATGTTCTTGCAAGAAAGGGTCATATTCATTGATTACCAATAATGTGTCATAGAATCATTAAAGTTGGACAGGACCTCCTGAGGTCCTCCAGTCCAACACCCCTGCTCAAGCAGGGTCAGCTAGCGCAGGTCACCAGCACCGCGTCCAGGTTTTGAATATCTCTTCAGAGACTCCACAACCTCTCTGGCTGTCATCTTCCATCTTTTTTTCCACCAAATTACTTTAGAAAGATTTACAGTGAGCAACATATAGCAATCCAGTGGCATCTCAATAGTTTTCATTACCAGTGTATATGATTATCCTTGAAGACTGTATATTTGGTTCCTGATTCCAGACTCTTTCTTGAAGAACAAAGCTCAAATGTGTGCAATATCTCACAATGTCTACATCCTCTTTGATTTTAGGCTATTATTTATCATGCAACTCTTAGAATAAAATGTAAAAATGTTTAAAAAATATATTTCAACCCTTTTTTTCCCCTTCCCTGCAGCATTTTTCCCAGTCCCCAGGTGAACACTTTCAGATCAGATACAGTTCTTCAAATAGGTTTTGAGGAAGCATTAGTTGACCAGAAAGAGACTTGTGAAGAGAGGGAATGATCTGAGCTGTCCTGAAGGATATGATGATAACTTCCAATGTGACCTCCTACAATGCCAAATTCCTTGCATTCCAAAAACTTTTCACAGAAAGAAAGGGAAATGGAGAAAGAAAGGGCACGATGGATTTGCTGTCTTCATGTGGGCAGTAACTAACCGTACTTGGAACTTTCTTTCCCATCTCCACAGAACACCAAAAATAACAGAAGATACCCAAATTTTGAAGCAGAAGAACCAGCTCATAAAATGGAAAAATTCATTCAAGAAATGGGAGACTTTCATTTTGGTTTCAGCTTGCAAAATGAACATTGTATTTGTGACAGAGGAAGGTTTACATTTGTAACTTATGGAAATGTGAAAACCATAAAAAAATTTACTCCCGCAAATACTGTACAATCCAATCTTATTCCCAGTTGACTTCAACTGGAGTTTTGTCATTGGAAGCAGGACCAAGTCATTTCCAAACAAGTAACACAGGTCCTTCTTTCCTATTCATTCAGTAGGAGAAATGTTGCAAATGCGTACTTTCCTGCCTGAAAAGTGTTTACAAATACAGTAGGAGAAATGTTTCAAATGCATACTTTCCTGCTTGAAAACTGTTTACAAATATATGTTTTGAAGCACTGGGTGGTCAGTTTGAGGACCTCAGTGTAAGTCACTTTTTGTTGTTGAAAACAAACTGCCATCAGAGAGACAAGACATCTTTAATTCATTGACTTAGCACTACGTAGGTATTCTAACCTATGCCATCTGAGTTTCTTGTTATTCTTAAACTAAGCTATATTCCACTGGGAACACATAATTCTGGAAAGTATCAAATCCTCCTCCATATTTTTCAGGAACAGTTGTCCTAGCACGCTGGTCAGAAGACCTTCAATTGACTCATCTTGGTGAATTCATCCCAGTATGATTTTATTATGCACCTACAAAAACAGGTGTATGTGCTAAAGTTCTGACAATGAACAAATGTGGGTGTGATATAAAAAAAAATAAAAATAAAGTTACAGACTGACTGGCAGACTAAGTTTTTATCAAACTTATTTTCTAGAAAAAGGAAATAGTATTGATCTCAGTGCAGAATGAAGCACTATGGCACATGGGAAAATACCAGCTTAAGAAATACGCGGAATAGTTAGAAGAATTGTAAGATGGATAAGGAACTGGGAGAAGTGGAGATAAAGTTTGTATTAAAAGCTGGGGCTAGAGGGATGCTGCTGATATGGTTATTCAATGATCACTCTTGTGAACAATCTTATGCATTATTTTCATTAATCATCTTGACAGGAAAAGTAGAAGTATGTTGATGAATTTCCTGATGATGCAAACATAAGATGCATTGTAAATTCAAGGGGTATTATACAAGGCAAAAGGAGCATTTTGAGATGTGAAGTTATAGAAAAGGGATGAAATGCTACAGTAAAAAGTATAAGGTTAGGGACTGCTAATAGTTCCTGTTTTATACTGTGAATTTTTCAGTTAGAAATAACGGAAAGATACAGATGTCTACCAAGAAGCCACCAAGGCAGGGAAGCTATAAAAAAGCTAAATGTAGTTCTGTTACCTCAAGAAAGGTATTTCCACAGAAATAGGGAATATGTTTATGTCATATATGAAACCCTGCTGGGTCCCTGTCTGCAATGCTCTACGTTTCTTGTCACAAATGTTGAAGATTACGAACTCATATTGAAACAGAGACCTGTTTCAGTAAGGTATCTTACCTTCTAAGAAAGGTAAGGGCTCTAGAATAGTTTGGGTGGTGAATCTACCTGTAAATACTAAATAAAACATCTTATCTTGCTCATTCATAGGTATGAGGCTCTGAGACAGCCATTTGTCCTCAGGAAATTCCCTATCCAGGGTAAACATCATAGAAGACAGAGATATTTACTATATGGCACGCTGTTAGTACAAGACCAAAATTGGTATTTAATGGCCATTAATACAAATAAGGTTAAGAATAAGAAAAGTTTTCTCAGAACAGAACAGGGTGATACTGAAGCAGCATTGCTATATCAGCAGTGGAAGACAATATTCCTGGTTGAAGATAGAGTTTTATGAGAATATGAAAAAGGCCCTAGGACAAATTAGCTTGCAACTACAGAAACTGGGAATTACATCTGGAAATAAATGTCCAATGTCCTTCTATAGTCCATACTGTTACACTACACACACATCTTTTTGCTCACAAACACGTATCACTTCCTATTTTTTTCTTGTATTTAGTATTTATTAATTCTAATTTAATGCTACAGAGGGAAATAAAACATCCTTATTTACTCCTTTCATTAGGAGAATCATCCAAATAAATCACAGAGACAATGTTTATAGAGCAGCTTTGATTCTGAAGAGCAACGGAGTTTTACATTTTGACACCCTTGAATGCAGTTACTGCTAAGCTGTGGAGCAACAACTGGGTAGTACTACTCCCACTGTAAAAAAGAATGAGGTCTTATTCAGTTTTATTAGAGCACGTAAGGAAAATAACTTTTAGGGAACTTCTAATTTCTCCATTGGGTGTTAAGAGTCCCAGTTTTTAAGAAGCCAAACAAAACTTTCTGCATTGACCGTGATCTTAAGAGATATTTTTCCCCACCTATCTGTAAGCTTAGAAAAATTAATAAGTTGCATTGACACCTCTAGGATACAGTTCTGTGGTTCTTGGCATTCTACATAATTTAAATCTGATGCAAACACACTAAATCTGGGCCATCTATTACCTTGCATTTTTAATTACTTTCTTGCACGTGTTAAAATGAACGGCACTTTAGGGACTATTTAAAATCGGCCACTCCATTTGTAACGTATGGTAGAATAATACATTTTAAAAGCTTATTAGTATGTCAAGGACTAGTCATACACAGACCATTCATTTAAATAACAGGTACATTTTTATGAAAAAATCAATATCTGTCTTACAGCCCAATATTAAAAATAGGTAGTTAATAATGAATTTCCTTTTCTAAGGTCAGATTTTTTTTTTAGTATATTTCTCCAGCTGGATGAAAACACCAACAGAACTGACTGCTGTGCCTAATAGCAATAGCAGATAACATTTTCAGGAACAGGGATTTGATTAGTCATTAATGAGAACCAGCTCATAACACTCTCAATCTTTGAAGTCGAAAGTTTCTGCGAGGTTTAAAAACGGAGAAGGACTTCCAAAAATCATTAAATGTGAATGAATGTTTTGACCTTGCAATAGTCCAGCTTAGTGTACTGTTAAGTATTACTATGCAAGTGGCAGTAACAAATCTAGCAGAAAAATATTGATGTGCATGCAGTTAAGCACATGCTCAAAAACACCACTGAAAGATGGACTCTGCACCTGGGCCATAAATGTGCTTCTACTTTGGCAAATTATAATGTCAACATTTCACCTTTTTTTTTTCCAATGGTTTTTAGCAGAAAACAAAAAATCCACTATTTTTTGAGAAGTCTGAATTTCTTTATCTCCCGTATTCCACTGGACTACATGACTGCAAGTTTTCTACACGTCGTACAACAGTAAAAATCTAATAGGATGTATACTTACACTGATCTTTGCTGTAAACTATCACTGTTCCCTCCATATTAAAGTGCATCTAAAAGAGCGTTTTTCTTCTTTTCAATACGCTGTTACACCTGTATGCATTGTTTGAAATTACAAAAACTGATACTTTAACTGTCTTGATCAATATTCCTTTCTAAATAGTTTTAATAGATGAAGTGAAAGAAATTAAATTGCACTGAAATAAATACCCTTTAATGCAGAAATGATATCAAGCATTTCTTTAGAATAGGATCACATTATTATCTGAAGATACTTTTCCCTGTTATTGCCATTCCTATTTAGTTTCTGTCCTCTATCCTGTTTAATTGTTTCAGAGTTTGAATACGCGTCTGAAGAAAAATGGAGGATCTTAATCCTTTCTGGGGCAGCTCATTGTTTCAAAACTTTAAACGTGACACTTTAAGAACCTTTGTGAGAGCCAAGAATTTTCTGAGCTCTGCCAAAATGAGTATTATGAAAAAGGAAGAAAGAAGGGGTGACTGAGACTCAGCCAAAAGTAATATTATTAAAGAAATCTTTATAGACCTGACTGGCCAATTCATCCTGTTCTGGAGACTACAGCCTTGTTCCATTCTGGCAGAGCCTCCTACCTGACCGCACGTTGTTCTTTGGTCCCCATCCAAACCCCGCTGATGGACACAGGAGCCTCTCCGGGGAGCTAAGTGCACTTTGGATCGCAGCATAAAAACACCGGTTAGACAATTTTAAAGGCTTGCTGAATAAGGCATTACCTTCAGAAATGAATTTGTGACTGAAGTTTTCAGACGCTAATGAACCGTTCTTTTCAACTTTAAGACAGTAAGGATATGGCTTGTCCCATCCTGCATTTAGAAGTGGGCCTGGCAGAGTTAGATAACGGTTGGACTCGATGATCTTAAATGTCTTTTCTAGCCATAATGATTCCATGATTCTATTTTGCCATTTATTTATGTTTATTTTCATTTATGTGAAGAACTGAGGCTCAAGATTAAAATGCTTCTGAAAAATGGGAATAGTTGAATCCAAAATGGATTCAGCAATGAGATCACATTCTTGAAACAGGGAGCCGTGAGGGATAAGAAATAGTGATTCATGAAATACCCAAGTGAATTAGGAGCAAAAGTCTAATTTTTTGAATGGGACAGAGACAGTAAGAGACAAAGTTTTAAAGCTACTGCCAATACTGACGGAAACAAAAGTACTCAAAACCGCATAGGTGTGAAACAACAGTTAATAAATTAGCTCATAGCAAAAGTAGGAGACAGTAAATGAATATATAATTTAAGTGACACTCTGGATTATACTGGAGGATAGGTGGAATTTCCAAGAGCGTTCAGTACTACTTGATTGCACTGACTTAAATCAATAACAAAACCTTACTGTCTTCGGTAGAAATAAAGCTGGTCACCAGTAAGATCTTCTGAAAAACCCATCCTTAAAAGCCAGAAGTACAACTAAGTTTGTTACTCTGCCTTAAGATGCAGACCATATGCCTGGTAAAAAATTATCATTCTTATCGTTATTAAATATAACTTCTCTGTAAATATGCTCCTTGATGACAGCGAGAAGCTATCTTTGATACCAGACTTGAAAGCAGTAAATCGAAAATATATTCTCTACATTGGTGATCTATTTCCAAAGTAGGAAGCATACAGTGATATCTGATTGTGTTATTTATAATTCTGGAAGTGTTGCTGCTTTAGTGTTTTGAAATATGGAACAGACAACCCAGGAGATTATTAAACACTTGGATTTGAGACGTTCCTGCGAACTTTCGGCAGCCAGCCAGAACTAGTGCAAGCAAATGGTAAAATGTTAGGCATTTTTTAATTGCCTTAAAAACATTTGTAACCACATAGTTAAAGGAGAATCAACATTCACTCTCTTGTGTTACTACAGAAGAATTTTCTGTAGTAGAGCATCCTGATGCAGAGCTGCCCTGGGAGATACACAAAGATCTTTTGTATAACCTTTTCTTTTTTTGGTTTTGGTTTGGGTTTTTTTTTTTTTTTACTTTTGAGCAAGTCACTTGTCATATAGTAGCCTCCTTTGATACCACACAAAACGCTGCCATGGACCTGTTTTATGTAACAAAAATCCCCTCTGCTATTCACGAAGCCTAACACGTGCTTTCGCAGTGGTTCAGCTACCCTCTGCCTCAGGGTTAGACCATCTCAGCCCAATTCCCAAATAAGATTTCTACCCCAGTGAGTGACAAGTCGCCAGGCTCACCCCTTTCCTCCAACAGGCTGTCTTAAATGGAGAGTGAAAGGGGGAGGTCACATCCTGTTGCAAGAGGGGAAAAGGAAGCTTGTATAGTATGTTCTTTTTTCTAACAAAAAAGCCTCCCACAATCTGGCTAGTGTAATCTGCTCAGATAGTACATAAGCATCCAGACCTCTTATCTTAGCTGATATAGCCAAACTAGACCTAGACAGATCAGTAGTTCCTCCACAAGAAATAGCAAAAATTTCTTAAAGCCGAAATGTTGTTTAAATAGCAGTCCATTTGTTTGCAGATGTAGTTTTTATCTCGTCTCGAAAATATTAGAATATGGGTATCGCAGGCTCTTGTAAGCTTTGTTTCTCCCACTGTATTGTACAGTCACGAGATTTCTCAGATATTGTGACTTTAAACAATTCTCTGTGCCATTATTTCAAGGGTAGGTGAATGCAAATAAAGCGTGAAACCTTAAGTGTTCTATTAGCCTATTCTAAATTCCTGCCTTATTTAGCAACAGAAGGGATGCATCTGAGTGAACAGCTTTGCGCTGTGATCCTCCCTTTCTTTTTTTGAAGCAAACAATAGTTCTATTTATTCCCTATAATAAATCTATATAATATTATTTCAGGATAGCATTTTCAAATGCAGCTTGCGCTGTTCTTTCAGGAACAGTTTACACCCACCTAGAGATTTTATTCATAGATATTTCACAATTATGTTATAGATTTTAACAGACAACTCACTTCACACATCAGAATAAGAGAACTGCCAGATACATTCCTAAAGTCAGGTAGCAAATCAGCCCAAGTTCACNCTGCCAGATACATTCCTAAAGTCAGGTAGCCCAAGTTCAGGCTCGGGTGAAATGAAGTGCATTAGACAGACACCCTGACATGTTGCAAATCCAGGTTAAGTATGCTAGTTTGGTCAAAATAATTACCACATTAACCTTATATCCCCAGGTGAGGCTGAACATAATCTCTTCTGAGGGTGGAGTTAGCCAGGGAATCAGTGGGGAAAAAAGAGGGGAAGGGAAGAAAGGGTGGGCTGACTGGGGAGGCCATCAGGAAAAATGAGAAATTAATCTTCCTTAGGCATGAATATAACTGTTCCCAGGAACTTGCCTGGCCAGAGTAAAGCGAAGCCTTCTCCCCCTTCCCCATACTGACTGCAAAATGCTGCAGGAAGTTCCTAACGTGAAACCAGACAAGAACTTACCCTTTCCTGCTCTTTCCACAGTTGCAATTTTCCTGCCCTATCATTCACCTGAAGCTGAAAGCCTTACCTGGTGCAGGAAACCATAGCCTCTCATCTACTTCTCTGGGGGTGGCCAGCTTTACCCATATACTTCTGCTGCCTCCTAAAACCTTGTGTGGTCCTCAAAGCTCTGCTATGGTCCAAGCACCCATTCATCAGAGAGCTGCCCTAAAAGATTTACTGGGCCTTTCCAAGTTCTGAAGCTGGAAGTCTGACTGCTGCCATACCCGCACTGGCAAGGTCCCATCTCCACAGAGAACACCCAGATCTTGGCAGTTTCTGAGGCTGTGACCTCTTCATCTTTATGGGCTGAGGTGTCCTGGCCAGAGCCACTGATAATGCTCAGTAATGTGCATTATTTGTATTTAGATAAACAATAAGAAATTCTTTGGGAAAATATTTTGAGCATTGGCTGGAAGAAGAGGCCACACAAGTGCGTTCACCAACTCCAAGGCATGTTTTTCCCCGAAATCTCAAACAGTGGCTAGAGAACTGAGCACGGTCTGTTCCAGCTCAGTTGCAAAGCAGCCTGTAATTAGGTTCATAAGAAAGCAGTGAGGGCAACTGGGCCAAGGAGGCCACGTCTGGTGAGAGGAATGGTCCTTGCGCAGGGCCGTCGCGAACATCACGTGTGAGAGGAAACCGGCCTCTGGTGAAAACTATTTATAGAGGACAGGCTGAAAAAGCACTGGCTATATATTAATGACAGACTACTCCCTGTAGTTTCCGAGTGCCCGACTTTCTCCTGAAGCTTTCTTCTTTGTTCTCACCTGACTTCTAAAAGGGCAAGGTGAGTCCCGAACAGGGGCGGACGAGCAGCCTGACTTTACTCTCTAATGCACGAAGCAGGTGCCCCAGGGTGCTGCCTGCTCCAAACTCAGCATCTCATTTGTTATAAACTCACACAAACCTCCCCTGGGCACGCTGGACCCAAATAATTCCTTAGAACACGAGATGAATCAAGACAGCTTTTGTACATAAAATAGTGTTTTTACTTAAGGTGAAGCGATGGGAAAGGTCTGACATTTAGTCTCACGTGACCTTTATCAAGGACAGTACAGAGCATACAGGTTTTGCCTTAATAACTCGCTGTAGCCAGGAGTCTTTGACTTTGATAAAGGTCACTCGGGTCCGAAATGTTGGGTGATTTTCAGTTACCCTTCTCTGAAATAAAAAAGGCATTCCTATTAGTACAGTTGTCCTCATTTGTAGCATTACTAAAAAAAAATGTCATTTAGTTCCAGGAGGAATTTTTTACGTTATTCTGTATCAAACGTAGTCTTTACTACTGCGCCTGTTTAATTCTGCAAAGCTCTCTTCTCTGATCAAATATGCTGGCCTCTGATCATGGAGATCATGTGAACTGAGCTCCACTGATGTGAGCAAACAGAAACAAATGGTGGAGCAGAGTACAAATGCCACGGTTTCTCCCCCCCCCTTTTTTTTAATAACTCATTCATTAAGCAATGGAACTAAATGGAAATGTGGGACATTTATGTGTGTAGTCACACTGTAGTTAAGATAATTGGGACCAGCTGTTATGCTCTTCCTTTTCTGGAAGAACGTAACTGCACAAAGCTAGCACAGCAAGATGAGAGACACAAGGAAGATGCTGAAGCATGTACTTGAAGCCTCAGTAATTTTCAATGCTGTTCTTCGAAAAAGTTTCTTGTTCTGTCTGTGAAAGCCATTTTTTCAAGCTTATGTTCGGATTTTTGTTTCCGCCATGTAAATTCCAAGCACTCTAACAACCATTTTTAATTCTTTCCCCCCTTCAGTGTTTACCCAAGACAGGCCACCTTGAATCAATTACATACATAAGGGGCAGAGACAGAGTTTACTTTATTGTCTGCAGAGGAAAAAATCCTGTCTGGAAACCATTTCTTTCTAGTACTGCCTAGTGTTGCACATTCTTCCCTTCAAAACTCATCTCGAGAGTGACTTGACAAAGAGTTTTGCTCACACAAGTTGCTGTGCCACAGGAGAAATACTGATTTGGAGACAGACTGCATCCACTGTCTGTTGTGACTGAGGTAAGTAAATGAATTCAGACTGCCTCCTTCTACCCCTACCTTGTCCTTACAGCGAGCTGCGGCAAAAAGGGGAGATAACAATGTAAAGGGGTCGGTTTTCCCTCTTCCAGTTCTTGGTAGAAAAGAAAGTGGGAAAGAGGATACAGCCTGTATCTCTACTGCAGCCTGTTCCTAACTTTTTTTGTCATATATAGTGTCCACGTACCGAGATCAATTCTTACTGTAGCCCACAGTGACTTACCTTAGAAGCTCTGCAGAAGTTTTAGAGGCAACTGCAAAATATATGGTATTAAAAGATCCTTCCACCATTAAATAACATGCATAGAAACCCAAACTTTTCTTTATGTCTACCTTTAGGGATGTTTGCTTCGTTGACCTCCTTTGATGACATCCTCTCAAGTCACAAATAAAAACATTCCTACCACTACTATGATCTTTGTTCTGCAGTCGTGGCTTGAAAGAGATACTACTAGAGACAGCGAACTAGCCTGAGGGTAGCTGCACAGGTTTACTAGCACTAATGAAGCAAAGTAATTTGGCCTTCAAAATTTTTAGGCTGCAGTACATCCTAGGACAAAAATCAGAACAATCTACAGATTTCCTACCCAAGGCACCTGGACATAAGTTCAGACTAGTTTGAAAACACAGATCTGTTTTTCTCAAAAGATTCTGGGCGATTCAAGCTGGATCAGACCCCTCAGGTTACAATGAAAGGGGAACCGGCTAAATACTCTTTATTAGAGATCTTAAATCCATAAAATGGTTGATTTGTACACCTTTAGATAAGCTAGCTTGGAGACTGATTTGATAGCAGTTGCTTGGAAGATAGTTTCAACTCTACCGACGGAATTATTGTAATTTCCAGGAAAAAACATGATCTCTGGCAAGAGAAGAATCTAATATAGGCATGTTCGTTTATGGACAAAGGATCAAAGATTCAGTTAAGCCTGAAGTTAAGTACCTTCAGCCATCTTGTATCCTACTTCATGTGAGCTGACTCCATGATTCTATCAAGCATAAACTTCTGCATATAAAACTACGGCCAGCTCCAAAAATAGCATGTTTAAGAAGAATGCTTTTAACTGAGGTTGTTTTGTTTTATAGAAAGAACCTCATATGACTGTACTTACATTAATTATGTTAAGGTTATAGTTTTGACCACAAGAATGTGTATTGCATTACATGTGCTTAGAGGAAATACACGGAATGGAATTTTTTCTTCCTCTTTTGCCAGAAAGATTTGGGCTCATTCACCTCTGCAGGCATCTCTATCTGCATCTTCCAATGAGGCTTTTGACATTCTGGTCCTTTATATCTTTTAGAAACAATATTTGACTGCTGCTGCCCTCAGCATTTATATATGGAGACTCATGAAACTCTAGAGCTAAATTCAAACTCTGCATTGGCTTTGCATTCCTGACCCTAACGACCCTTACACCCATCACATTCCTTCATTTTGCTTATCTGGGGTTGTTCAGGGAAATAGAGATTTGCTTTGGAAAATTTCTTAGAAGATTTTAACAACACTGTGTGCTTTATGTAATCCCACCAGTAGCTGGCATGGCATTAGGGGGGAAACAAAAAGCATGAGAGGGGAAACAAAAGTACTCAGGAGCTGAGAAAGTAACAGTCTGTGGAAGATCCTGCATGGATCTTCCCAGCCAAAAGATGCAGATGCTCACTACTGAACACATAGCCCACCCCTACTCCCACAACAGCAAGAGCAAAAACCCTTGCCTTTACTCCAAGAACTATTATTACTGTCCCAGGAGAACAGCAAAAATAGCGTCCCATTTTGCATCTGGCTTCCAGCTTTCTGTTAGCAGAAATGTATGACACATGGGAAGCAAAACAGGTCACACAAAAGAGGAGACAAAGTCAAACTCATTTTATGGCTTTGGTTCACTGATTCTCAGATCTCCTCAGCCTGGAGGAACAGTAGCCCTCAGGGAAAAGGTGCAGCTAACCAAGCCGGAGTTATCCAGTTTGAATGGTTAACAGAAGTGTTAGGGGGCTACTTGGCACCTCGTCACTGGCTTGGCAATGAGTGCATCAAACGCATGACATTTGGCTGGTCGGTGGCTATTCCTTTAGCAGTAACCATCAGGTGATCTCTCTTGACCATCCTGAGAGCAGTACCTGTATTTAAATGAGCCTGCACCAGTACAACTTCAATGGAAGGGAATAAGGTCAGAGTCAGTGACGGGTTCAGAAAGCGAGCACACCAAATCCTGTAAGGACGCACACACATGCACTATGCACACGTGCATGGCTACGTACATAAGTACAGATCAATTTGAAGTACACATTCTGAGTTTCCCCATTAAAATAAAAATGAACTACATGCCCTGTTCTTTCTACAGATCGTATCCAGCATTCAGAAGAGACCCTGAGCTGGCACAGGCTAATTAAGAAGAAAGGGGAAGGATTATATTTATGCGTAAATGATACTTTAAAAAGGAAATGGTATCAATAATGTAGTAGTAAAATACTTGAAAGGAAATGGATTTTTGATGAAGTCAGTTTTTCAAAGTCTTTCTCCAGAAAAGAGAATAACGCTTTTAAATTGCTGTTCACGCTGACCGCTGCTACTTGTTAACATTTTGCCCTTGGGAGAAAATACAGCTTAGCAGTACAAGGGCTCTATAATAAGCATCTTTATCTCCTTGGGATTCTCAGGCCCGTAGTTTTGGGGTTTTTTTTCTCCCTCCAGACCCGTACTGTAAACTGCATACCACTTGGGCTGACTCACAGGGGCCTCGGGAGGAGGACGCGGAAGAGCGGGCTGTTTTCTCGTGAGAAGTTCAGCACGGTGAAATTCCTCTTCCATTTCAGCAGCTCCAAAGCTATTTCGCACCCAGCTTGGCCTGGCAGATGTAACTCTTCTGCTCTCACTCCTTAATTTGTCTGCATTTGGCTCAGGTTCATGGCTTTTTGGAGTGCCCGATGGCTTTCCTGGTCGGAGCTATAAAAAAAAAAAGTCTGGGCCCACTCAAATATCAGCACGAGAGCGATATCGTAGGCGCTCCTTGGAAGCGGCAGAAAGAAAGGGGCAGATGAGCTGACAGCCAGCATTCCTGTCCTGCCAGCTTGAAGGATGTTGCCCGCAGCCAGTCACCATATGTTTGGCTCCAAACTAGGGAGCAGAGAGGCCAGAACGACGCGGAGAATTCGGATGATTTGTTATCTGTCTCTCAAGGGAGCCGGGGAGCTTTGAAGCTTGTAAGCATCACCTGCACTCCCTGCCTTTCCTTTCCAAAGCGGCACGCCAGAGGACCGGCAACTGGAGATTTCCTCTTAAACGCTCTTAAAGGGGTTTTGGTGGACAAACATGACGGTTTCTAAAAGGGCCTTTGTTCTAGGGTGTCTTCAGATGTATTGCCACTCTTTGAATTTGCTTCTGTTTGTTTTAATCAGGTGAAGACTTTTAACCTGCTCAGTTAAAGAAAAATACAGGGAAGACGCTTCCCAACTGTATTCATACAACCTGTGTATTTACAGCACGTCATTGAGTACACTTCAGAAATCCTTCACCTAATTTAGACCCAGCAAACCTCTACAGTGCAACAAAGTGATCAAGGGGAGAACAAGTAGGATTAGAAAACACCAAAACAACTGCGTGCGGCACCAGGTTAAACACTTACACTTTTTCAGACTTGAACTGGTTTGCAAACAGGGATAATGGGGACGTCTTCATACCTCCACTGTCCTTCCATTTGGGGTGTTGGAGACAGTCAGGTGAGTCTCCAACAACGATAAAGAAGCTCAAGCTACGCAAATTAAAGATCCCGCTAGGCTACCAATTTTATGCCCATGCCACGAGAGCCATCACATTATATAAACCTACAAAATGATCAACCACCATTACAAGTGCTGGTGAAGAATTTTTCTTTGGTCCCTACATCAGTTTGTGCACCACCTCGTCTTCCGTGCTGGGTGGACATAGACCAAGATGCCAAGGCAAAAGATTTCACGTGTGCAGAGAAGAACTGAGGAAGGATAAGAAAGGAGAAAATTGGGTTACAGGTCACCTGTGACATTCCAGCATCTGCTGCAAAGGCAGGTAGGATCTGTAGGCAGCCTGAGCTTGGGCTGCCTTGGAACAACGTCAGTACACTCAACCGAGCCACTGATGCACTGAACANCAGCCTGAGCTTGGGCTGCCTTGGAACAACTGAGCCACTGACACACTGAACGCGGGTCCTCAGAGCAAAGTCAGGCCATGATCCCAGAGAAGAGTGCTCACCTAAAGTAGACGCACATGGGAAATGTTAATTCTAAGCCAATATTCACGAACACGTCGTCACCTCCTGCTATTTCTGGCAGCCTGCAGTTCCATGTACCAGTGCTGCCACCGCTCCAACGTGCTCATAGTATGTGCTCTTCTAAAGCGCTTCTGTAGCGCTGCTGGTTGCTACAAACATGCATATATTTTGGTTACTGACTTGTGACCTTAGAGAGTTTATTAATGGAAGAAGTTGCAGTTTGAAGAGGAAAGGAGTTTTAGCCTGAAGCAGGCTGTCATTGGATGACTGCTCCATTTCGGAGGTCAGCGAGTAAAGCAGCATGAAGCAAGCTAAAGGTGATCTAGAAAGGAAGAGGAAAAAAACCCCAGGATTTGTGTTCTTTATGGCTTTGTTATGGCACACAAGAACTACACAAAAGGCTTTTTTCTATTTTTGAAGGGATATTTTTCCTGTGTCATTTCTCATAGTACAAATCTAGGTATAAGGATATGGGTGGCAAGAACATTCTCAACAAATATGCCCACCTAAAGAATTTTAAACAATTTATATAGTTAGGCTAACAGGCGTCTGGACCTCAGAGTTGACAGCTTGCTATTTTATTTTTGTTTTTTTAACAACTAGGTGTAAAATTCCAGTTCTAAAGCTATAACAAACGTGCAGACTACACAGAATTATTAAGGTTACACAAAGATACTAGTTCAGAAAATGTCTGTGGCAAGAGAACACAGCCTTTTCACAATAAAGCAGCCATGACTGTTTGAAAGGGATTTGACAGCAGCTGTGAAATATTCAACTTTGGGTTATTTGCGTGTCTGTAATTTCGCTCTATGCACTTTCTCCTGAATGGGTATCAGGGTTTCTGTGTGGAATCACATTCAGTAGGACAGAGGTACGATATTGTGCTGGGACAAAATGCTATGCATTAGGGAGTTGTTTAGGCCCCAACAAATTGTTACTTTTACTCACCATTTGCCTGTCCTTCAGTAAAAAGACAAACTTCTATAGGCTGCAAAACACCAAGGAACAACACGGTAGACTTAATCACATCAAGGAATGGGAAGGGAGATGAACAAACCTGTTCCTAGCTTGGCTTCGCTACCATCCACACTAATGACTTCGAGCAGCAAATATAACCCAAATCTAGCTTCCGAAAGCAGCGCAAAATTTGTAACCCCTTTTAAGTTAGAGAAATAATGTGTTAATACTAAGGGAAAGAACAAGAGTCAAAATATTCCCAAAGTAAGAATCAACTCTTCTGGAATCATGTGAATAAATACAAGGAAAAAAAGTAATCTGCAAAAGTCATCTTAAAAATAGGACAAAGACCTTTGACAAACAACTGTTAAAATATGGAAAAGAAATAAATCTTGAGTGTGCCACATTCTGTGATCTAGAAGACTAAAATAACATTTGGAGAGTCATGAATCAATATGAAATATCTCAGAATTGTTGGCTTTCCCCCAGACACATCCCCAAAGACATATTGTGGGAACATTCTTTGCACAAAGTATTCTAGCTGTGATACAGTTGGTAGCTTCCTACGAAGTTGTAGTTCCAATATGACTGTAAATACAGTATGTTAATTTTTTTAAAAAGTCTTTCAAGAACACAAAGACAATATACTGTAAGAATACTCAAAACCAGCTGCCCCTGCTTTTTTGAGGTTTAAAATACCAGACATTCAGAAACACACATATACAATGGCACCTCCAACTTGAATGCACAACTGCCACAGCCAGCACAGCACCGTATGCATTGTCTTATACTCAACCATGTAATTTAGTGCTTCAGGGGGGGTAAGTGCCATTTAAGAGAAAGACTCCATGACCAGCAAACTGGGCTAACATGGGATGCTGTATTTTATGTGACATGAAAGGCATTTCTTGTTTTAGAAAGCTTCTCTCCTCCCTTTTTCCTTCAGCACACACCTCCTATCTCCCACCCCTATGTTTAAGCCTATTTTTAGTTATTTCTCTCTAATCTTCCCCCCACCTCTTCCCAACCACCAATGTGCAGCACCCAAACCCACTACGGTGAATGTTAGTAAGGAATTTGCCCGTGTCGAACCTTTAAAAGCGGGCAAAACGAGTAAGTCAGGAGCTGGAGCTCAGAAAAATAGTTGTGTGAGTAAACTCTATGCACAGAAATAGCCTAAAATGATGCAGAACAGGTTCCCAATCCAGCAAGGCAAAACATATGTTCCTTCTGCTGCCGTCCATCATTTCATGAGCGTGGCTGCCACTTTGGCTTATGCTCAGTAATACCTTACTCCCCAGGTAGTCCTATTGAAAACTGTGAGACAAGGCGGGGAATAACATTCTCAGTATTAACAGCAGCAGCGAGGCTGTCCCTTTGTCAATCATCTATAATCTGCGCTTTTATTAAAAATAGTTTGAAGAGCTGATACGCGCGCTGACAGTTTCCAGCCCTGGTGCAGCAACCAACTCGGTTGTAAAGGGATTTAGCGCTCCAAACGCTGCAACAAATCTTGTAACTGCCCAATTATCACTTGATGGCCACCACTCTCCGGCACCCTAGGGGCCATGTCATTGAAGATAAGCTCTGTTTATGTTAACTTAGTGTCAGGATGTACAGCATATGTCTATGAAGCTGGATGAGTGCCCTTTTGCAGGATGTTCTGTACGTTCACATTGTGCAGCCAAGAGCCCTGAAGGTGTTGAAAAAGAAGAAAAGGCCTTTCATAGAGCTTAATCCAATTAAAGCACATTAATGAAGGTTAGGATCATCTGTCACATTATCCAGACACATCCTTTCATGCATCATCATCTGATTACAAAGTCTGATTTTCTTTTAAGGCTTTTCATCTTCACCAAGAAAATGTGATGGGAAATTCAACGCTTAAAATACTGGAGGCTTAGATTGGATTTCTGTTTCTTTCCTTTTTTTTTATTTTCTCTCTCTCTCTCTCTGAAAGAAATATGATGTTTATTTTTAAATAGTGGTCTGTCTCATCAGGTGGTACAAACTGGCATGCATCCAGTACAGCCTAGAGAGCAACCCCAAATAACACCTCCTAAGCTTTTGTTTGAGGCGATGTAAAATCTTAGCACAGATGAGTAAAGGAAGAAAAAAGCAGGGAGATTGAAACACCACACACTACAAATGAATAAAGGATTTCAGGCTCTGTCACTGCTCGAATGGTATCAAGTCAGATTTCTCCGATAGCATTGAGTGCACCTTCCCATCATCGCCACATTAAATGCTTTGAGTAGTCGTCAGAGAGAGATCTGCCATCCTTGATCAGAAAAGAGGGAAAGGCAGATTCTCATATCCGTACAACCCTCTTTACACCACTTCAGCAAGGCAGAGGTGACGAGAGGAGAATTTACACATCCAGGTGAGCATTTTCTCTCTGCAGAAGTCTGGGGGTGCAGCAAAACTGCCCTAGCCTTCTGCCTCACTGCTCGGAGCAGCTGGAGAGCACAAATCCCTGCACTAAAAGGGCTAATGCTAGAACCAGGAATGGTCTAATTTCCAAAACTTGAGCAACAGGTAAATCCTTTAAAGATCAATGTGATGAGAATCCTACTTGAGAAAAAAATATTGAGGAAATTCAATACTACAGTAACGCCCTGAAAATACGCCTTGATCTCATCATTACCTTGTGACACAAGTACGACAATCTCTTATTATATCAGCTCCCCAACTGGTTACTGCTACTGCCCTACAGAAGGCTACTGGTCTCATACCACAGCTGTTAAGAAACTATCATTGTGCTCCTTATTCACATCAGTGCAAATGGCAGATACTCACATCACCTGGGAATGAAGGCTGCTTAAGTTAAGTTTGCACAGAAGTCCTACAAGTACGCCTAAGCAGCCACCCTCAGGAGAAGTCCCACTTGCTCACACCCCCTCTTAGTCAACTGCAGAAAGAAAATAGAGAGATTATTGTAGTTATCCCACTGCTGTCCCTCAGCCTTCGTGTCTTCTTGGAATCACTGCGTCAGGACGCATGGAGACTCAGGCAGGCAACAGACATGTATTTTTGCTTTTCTTCAGAGCCAACAGGGCTAAACATTTTAGCTTCTGAAGAAATCACAAAACACTGCATGATGTCTAGTGCCCACTGTTGGCTCGGTCCAGTTGCTGTAGTCGGGCTCCAGGCACATCTGCTGAAATTTGTGCAATCTGTACCCTGATATTTGCAGTACTGGGTGCGAAGCAAAAAGGTGAGCAGCCAGACCTGCTGGGCCTCTTCCACAGAGTTACTGAGAGGGTGAAAGTATTAATGGAATACGTAGGGGAGGAACTGCTTATTAGCATTCAAGGAGCATTCATAGCCTACAAGGAATGTTAGGTTTTTAACAGATATCTTCTTTGGGGTTTATTAAGTTTGCTGTGTACTTCAAGCAAAGAAGGCAATGCAGCATGCATGACCGGTGTGCTTAATTTCTCAGTTGCATTTAAAGTATTGCTGAGGAGCATGCCCTGCTGAGGACTACATACGTTTCTGAAAATTCAGCACAGACTTTGACAGAACATGCCTCATCTTGCATTGCTTTGCTATCTCACACATGCTGAAATTAATGTTATTTAAAATCAAAGCCAAAACATCTTCTCTTAACCTCCCTCTGTGGAAGGGTGGGGGGACCTATCTCCAATTTCGGAACTTCAAACATATGTGAGGACTTGTAACTAGGAAGATATTTACAGGCATGGTTGATGGAAAGCTAAAATGCAGTGAAAAGGCATAAAGCATATTGCGCTATTTCTATCTTCCTATTTCTCATGTGTCAAGCTAGCACAAGTACCACTGCTGTAACCGTAAGACCACTCCCCGTATATTAGTGCTTAGGACACTGCAGACATCATTTTGATTAAATCCATTAACCTACTGGGGACTTGTAAGCAGACGCAAGTACTAAAGCTCATTCAGCATCGGGGTGGCCATATGCAGCTTCACTCGCTTTTCCTGAGCCTTATTCTCCAAGCTTCAAGTCCAATGTAAGAGGTCAAACCCGCTATGAACTTATCCCCAAAGCTTTTGGGGACGGGTAAAGTACAAATACTTGGCTGGTCAAGGTCAGTCTAGTCTAACATTCAATACAAAGTACATAAACCAAACACCTGGGAATCTAAGGCAACTTGCTATTATATGTATTCTCTCTGTTGGCTATGGGTTGACAGTTGAGATGAGTGGCAATTGCACAGCTGTATCCCATGAAATCATTTCACCATTAACAGTTATTTATTCTGCAGTGACGTATGTGTGCTTTCGCAATGCCTTCAGAGATAAGTTAATGTCCTGATGCAGAAGATTTCATTAGCATTCATTTAGCATATACGGCTTCGGCACAAATGTTACCCCGTGAACTTGTAGATTCAGATAGCCTTAAACTTTGGAAAAGTTTGCATTCCATTATAACCCCTTTCTGGTTTTATCCTGTTTCCAGTTATCACTGGTAACATTAATCACTGTAAGAATGTAATTGTTAAATTGTCATTTTATGTAAGAAAAAGGGTGCCCTTGTGACAGGCTTACATTTCCGTGTGTCCTGTTTTATACCAGTAGTAGCAGACTTAACAAAGAGAATGTGACCTGATTTCCCAGATGTCTGTAAATGTACTTGGCATTGAATTTTAAATCTGACTAAATTCAAAGCTCTTCATATAAAACACAACTCAAGTTAACTTTTATCTCTCCTTTTTTTTCTTTCTGTCTCTCAGCAGCTGTTCTTCTTTTATTATTTCATGTGCTATATTCAATATGCAAAGTTTC